>OY754988.1:0-165000 GCA_963576475.1 Molanna angustata
TAAAAAGAGCACTGCTTGACAAAAAACTGATTTTCGCGATTTCGCTTGACATACGAGGTGCATTTGATAACGCATGGTGGCCATTTCTGATGTGCCAACTCAACAAGAAGAAATGCCCTCAAAATCTATTTATGCTAGCGAAAAGTTATCATCAAGGAAGAAGGGTTAAACTTTCGTACTTCGATACTTTACTCGAGAAGGTCACTACCAAGGGGTGCGTTCAGGGGTCCTCTTGTGGACCGAGCTTTTGGAATTACATCTTCGATGACTTATTGCAGAGGGATCTGGGCCATGGAGTCGAACTTACAGCATTTGCGGACGACCTCTTTTTAATCACAGTAGCTGATACGACCTACAGAATTAGAGAACAACACCGAATATGCGCTGAATATAATAACAAAATGGGGCTCGAAAGCAAAACTACAATTTGCCGAAGACAAAACGAACGCTATGTACATCACAAAAAGAAAGGACCCTCAACCAAATATTAAAATGAACAACACACACTTGAAATTCGTGGATGATTTTCGAGTACTGGGCTTGACTATAGATCGCCACCTCAATTGGTCGAAGCACATCGACAACGCTTGCAAGAAAGCGGCAGCCGTTACAAACAAACTTATAAGGGCCGCCAAACCCACATGGGGGGCGTCGCCGGAAGTTATGCAACAGATATACGTGGGCGCTGTCGAGCCCCTGATCACATACGCTTCGAGTGTTTGGGCGGAAGCAGTCAATAAAAAGTACAACAGAAAAAAGCCAGATGCTATTCAAAGACAGATCGCCATTAGATCTTGCAAGGGTTATCGAACCATCTCTTTGGTTTCGGCCCAGGTCCTGAGTGGTTTCATGCCACTTGATCTGAGAATCCGAGAGATTGCGGACGTACACGAGGTAAAGAAGAACCTTACCATACAGGACCTACCAGACGATAGACAATATCAAGGAACAGGAAACTTTTTCTCTCTACCCCATCCCGCCGAACGATTTAAGATCGATACTGGATATAACGACCAGAGACTGCCACCAATAGATCAAGATGAGTTGAGGATTTTCACTGATGGTAGTCTCTTGAATGGCAAAGTGGGTGCAGCATTTGTGCCCTTCGATGGCATAAGAGAGCTGCCAGCGAGAAAAATGAAACTTGGTGATAACTGCTCAGTGTTTCAAGCAGAATCGTTTGCTATAAAAGAGGCCCTGGCTTACGTCCTGAGGAAGCCACCGAATAGGTGGAAAAAGATATCCATTTTCACAGATTGTAAATCGGGAGTTCAGGTTATAAGTGACGGAAACTCAGTTAACCCACTTGTTATGAACATTAGAACTGATATCCAAGAATTGAGATGCAGATTACAAGGGGTATATATTGGCTGGATAAGAGGACACAGAGGCATAGCAGGGAATGAACGAGCGGACGAAAAGGCTCGGGAAGCCACTTTAAAAAAAAAAAAAAGACAGCCCCTGATTATGACAAATTCCCACTTAGCTTCGCCAAAAGAATAAAACGAATAAAAAGTAGTCAGCTCTGGAACGAACGATACACGGACAGCTGCCCATGTGTCGATGAGACTCCTCAAAATGTTCCCCACTTGTCCCTTTTTCAGCGTCGAGAGACTGCGGTTGGAGGCGCGATGCAGAAGCCTGGGAGAGGACTTCCAAAATATAAAATCCGTGATAAGCCATAAATTCTTGTCACAAGAGGTGGTATCTTACATGATTAGAATAGTGAAGGCAATATATAAAATAAATCAAAGTAGGACACAAAATGCCGAACACTCGTCAAGTGGAACGGTAGGTCGTTTGACGCATGCCAATAGTCCGCCTTCTCCTGATGGGTTTTCTTTGGTTTCCCCATCATAAAAGCAAATGCGGAGAAGTTCCCCAGTAAGGCCACAGCTGAATTTCCTTCCATGTCCTTACACAACCAAGATAGTAAGATAGTAATTAAATCCTTTTGATGTATATATAAACCTTGTACATAATAAGCAAGGTCAATAATAAAGAAAATCCCATATAAAAAAAAAAATAACCTCAACAGTTTACCTCAACCGTCACAGTCTGAAAGGGATTTGTTGACAACACATCATTTTAAGTTTATTAATTTTATAATTTGATTATTTGTGTTTGCCTTTATGCGTATTGATAAATGTAATTAATGTTACTTTTAATTAATGTGTTATATAAGTATAATATACAATATCGGTTTTACAGATGCCAATAAATAAGCGGTTCTTTAAGACAAAAAATATATATAATACCGCGCATCAAGTAAAACCAATATTTAAATAGAATATAATTTTATTTAGGTTTCTATATTATAATTATTTTTAAGCTGTACCTAATGTTATAATTATTATTTAAACAGTACCTAATGTTATAATTATTTTTAAGCTGTACCTAATGTTATATTATAATATTATTATTTAAACTGTACCTACTGTTAAACTGTAAACCAATAAATTCGCCAAACTAACTGTTCTAGAAAAGATAAAGTTCAAATTTGAACATTAAATGACGGAACTGAGCCATTAGAATACAATTGTAATAGAACTTCTGATAAATATAAATATTTGAAATGAAATAATTCAAAATTAAAACAATAAATGGCATAACTAAGGAACATAAAATCATATTGAAACAACCTGTTGATATATCTAAATATAGGTCAAAAAATATTCCTCGGCAGATTCTCTCGATAAGAATCCAAATCTCGATATTATATTTGTTTAAAAAAATATTATTGTACGTTGCCCATGTTTTTTAAATAAAATTCTACGAGGAGATAGGTATGAGTAAAAAAGTTTCTAAAGTTGGTATTTAAATGTCGGGTGTTCCAGGGTACGCTCTTAAAAGTACAAACTGTAGAAAGGTAACGTCAAGGAATTATTTCAAATGGATGTTTTACAGAAAATATTGTATTTAAAGAGATTTTAAATTGATTTACATTTTGTACTCTCTCATATGTATGCTTTGAACAACATTTTGACAAATAAGCATGTACATGTTCACTTATGAAATACTTCAAATTTATTTATTTACATGTACCGAATATGTATTTCATTGTGAAAAAATCTTTAGAAGCATGTCTATATATATTGAAATATTATACATGATAATATTATGTAAAATTTAAATGTTTTTTTAGCAAGATGATTCATTTATATCAATAAATATACACCAATAACTTATTGTTTAATATCTATTATGGTAAATTTATTAATATTTTCATTACAAATCACTATTGATAACATACAATAATTATTTAAACATTTTGTTCACATTGTTTTCCATATATTATATACCCTAATTAAAAATATGTATTTAAACTGTGAACGTTTGTATGGATATAAGTATGTGAAGTTAGGTTCTCTGTAATGGTATGTATACCTATATGTAATACAAGCGTCCTACAATTTGATTTTTTCTGTATATAATAAATTCAATAAACTAACAAAATATTCTAGCATGTATAAGGGCATCCTTAAGCGTTGATTTATATGGTGCAGATTATACATTGTTTTCCATATATTATATACCCTAAATTACATTTAAAATCAATCGTAGGGCGTCTATTGAATTAATCATCTAATAGCAATGTAGATCAAATCATGATAACTTTGTATTGACTGATAATGACATTATGAAAACATTTATATTGAAAAATTACATAGGTGCTCTATTAGAGATATGGTGTAATGCTATGTAATACAAGCGTCCTACAATTTGATTTTACAATTTTTCCTTTATATAATAAATTCAATAAACTTACAAAATATTCTAGCATATATAAGGGCATCCTTAAGCGTTGATTTATATGGTGCAGATTATAGGGCAGGTCTATATGACGGTGAACGTTTGTATGGATATTAGTTCGTAGTATATATTATGTATGTAATACAAGTGTTCTACATTTTGATTTTACAAATATTATGATAACTTTATGTTTACTCATATATGTTGGGTGTTCCAGGGTTAACTTATATTTAATCATATGTTCAATAGAGAAAAGAGTGAAAGCAGAACAGTGTGTCAAATAAAAGTAGAGAATGAATGGCTTGAACAAGTCGACGAGTATGTCTATCTGGGTAGTATGTTCCAACGAAATGGACGGCCTGATAAGGACATTGAAAGAAGAGTTATGGCAGGAAACAGAGTGAATGGAGCGCTTAGACCAGTTATGAATGATCGCAACATATCAAGAGACGCTAAAGTTGCCATTTATAATGCAATCGTAGTGCCAACCTTGACGTATGCAAGTGAGACCTGGACATGGCAGAAGTCACATGAAAGCAGAATAAATGCAGTTGAAATGAGATCGCTTAGAAGAATTTGTAACAGAACGATGTATGACAGGGTTCGGAATGAAGATACAAGGAAAGAATGTAAGATGAAGAAAGATGTAATTAACAGAATGAAAGTTAACACATTGAGATGGTTTGGCCACTTGGGAAGAATGAACGAAGAACGCCTGACGAAGAAAATATACAAAGCTGACAGGAACGGAATAAAAGGTCGGGGGCGCCCAAGAAAAGGATGGCACGACCATGTAAACGTTATTTTGAAAGATATAAATGTAAGAAGCTTGAACAACAGACGAACATGTATAAGACGATGTATGAATGTTGATGATACGATGAATGTGTGTCAAGATAGAAAAATGTGGCGTTCAGTTTTCTCTGCCTACCCCATGAGGGATATGGGATATGAGGGTATGTATGTTCAATATTGTTTTTATAATATTTTGACAAATAAGTATTTACATTTTTGCCTATGACATTATCTAAATTTATACAACCAGTATTCAAAACCATCCAAGTTTGTTTAGAGTAGGTACATAAGATAATCTATAAAACTGAATGATATGAAAATCTATAAAACTGTTAGACATTACTGACTGAGGACTTACAACTTTACCTGGATAGACTAACTTCTTATTTTGTCTCTAATAAGCTGTTACTAAATGTAGAAAAATGTCACTCCATTACATTCTCTAGGAAAAAGAGTACAATACAATACACATACAAAATCAATAGGGAGACGATTGATAAGAAATCAGACTGTAGAGACTTAGGCATACAACTGGACAGTAAACTTTTATTTGACAAACACCATTATACTGAAAGCTTATAAAATGTTGGGATTCCTGATGAGAGTATGTAAACCATTCACACATATTAGCTTACTGTATAACACAATTGTTAGAAGTCAATTGGAACAAGCGTCAGTCATTTGGAATCCACAATATAATACTTATATTAACAGTATAGAACGAATACAATAAATATTTTTGAGTTTTGAGAAGTACAAATTTGGTAATAACTACAAACATGAATTACAGACTTTACAGACAAGACGAAGGACCTCAGACTTAATGTACTTTTATGACATAAAAAACTTCAAAATTGACTGTACAGACCTTATGAAAATGATTAACTTCAACATACCAAATAGACAAACAAGACACATCTCAACGTTCTTTTTGGACTAAAAAAAAACACTAATGCCGCTCAGAATTCGCCATTGTACCAATGCCTTACCACATATAATAATTTGGAAAAAATCAGTTCCGTGGACATATTATGTGTGTCCAAGAGCCACGTTAGACAGGAATAATAATTTGTTTTGTTATCAGCAGTGAGTACATGCAAAATGAAATCAAAGGTGGGCTGATTAAGTAACAATTACTTATGTTGCTATTCTTATTATATTTGTTTAAAAAAATATTATTGTATGTTGCCCATTTTTTAAAAAAAAATAACAGAACATCAACAAAATTTGAGAGTTGAATGCTTATAGCATGCCTATATACATTGAAACATTATACATATAGGCTGGCCAATCTTGACTTTGGTATGACTCATCGCAAAAATATGTCGATCGAACAAAAATACTTGTGCTTTTAATGTATCTATTTCTTATTCTCTGTATATAAAAAAACAAAGACGGAAGATGAAAGTAAGTCGCAGTGAAAAAACCAAACTCCCATATAAAATGTTGAAACGTACGTCTTTTATAAATCATACACTTATTTCGAAGATACCACGTGACGTTTGTGAATGTGAATGACGTTTTAAAGAAATATTTCAAATCTTCGTCTATAGGGTGACAATTTGTCCTAGTGCGTATTTTTAAACAACAAAAACATTATTTTAACAAATAGAATGTATGAAATTTGTTTCATACACACCACAACCATTTATTTGTCATTGATATTTTATTATTTATTAAATATTTTGTCAAAATTTCTATAATATTCTTATTGTAATGATTACGAAACCATGTAAGGTACGTAAAATAATGTGCAAATATTAAAATATATGTACAGTTATTGAATAAAATTATACTCTTTAGAGAACTGCAGAAGCATGTGGTATCACCGAATATAATGTGTCCACGATAAAAAAGAGAATGAGTAGTGATACACCTCTATTAGAAACACCAAAAAAACGTAGAGTTATAAAAATTAATATGTCGACGTTGACAATTTTACAAAAGATGCAGTCAAAAGAAAAATATATGAAATGCATTCAAAATATAAGTTGAACATCAATAAAAATGAAATTGATTATGATTTATTACCCTTACTATTTATTTATTTATTTATTTATTTAATATTGCTTCTCGGGCAACTAACAGGTACTATGTCAAATATTAATTTAACATGCACCCAATAACAAGTTGCCACATTCTGGAGACTTACGATATTAATCGTCTCACAGATCCAGACTGAAAACACAATTAAAAACTGTGTCTCCACCGGGAATCGAACCCGGGACCTTTGGCTCAGCAGTCAGATATCTAACCAACTGAGCCACGAAGGCCGACAAATTTTCATTTTTCTTTTCATTCTATCAATATTTGTCCATCATATCGGTTTTTCAAGTACCTATTGTGAGAATTTCAATAACTCAAAATAATGATGAAATATTTATATGTTTTTAGTAATACCTGTCACTTTGAAATCGCTCGAAACGAATGATGACACACCGGATATCGAGGACAGTGATTAAATGACATTGAATATTTACTAACGTGATGTGTTTAACATGACCTGTTTTACTTTTGAAAAATTGTTTATATTGTGTAAAGTCCTCAGTTGCAACATCAAATCACAGTAAACCTTCAACATACTCGAACCAGTTGCTTCTCGGACTCCTCCATTAACACAGCAGCCCTACTATAGAACAATCTTGACCCAATTCTGTGTTTCACCTTCTCTTATTATAAGATCGAAAAAATATATTATTAATTTATCAGATTGCAAACCTTCCCAAAGGCTACGTAGTGCACTACTTCGGAAGCGTAGAATGGACCCAATTCCTTATAGCTGCCCTTACGCAGACACTTTAAGTAAGGTAAGAATTAATAATTACATTCTTTATTGTCTTAAATGATGTAATAAGTGAAAATGGAAAGATGATCAAAGTTAAATAAAAAAATTGGGTCCATTGTAAACAAAATGATGGTCACCGTATTGACATCCAAATTACATGTACAAACATACGACTTACGACGGGTCGCATAGTTTTTTGATGACGTCATACTAAAGTCAAGCGTGGCCGGCCTATAATAATATTATGTGCTTAAGTACAATTTAAATGTTTTTTTTAGAAATATGATTCATTTATATTAATAAATATACTTACACTAATAACTTATTGTTTAATTTCTATTATGGAAACATTATTTAACATTGAACTAATAATATAATAAGTGAATGAATATCTTAATTACAAATCGCTATTGATAACAGTCAATACTTTGTTAGTTCGATGAATACCTGAATTGGTTCGATGTGCAGCGGTTATAGGTTGGTGGGAAGCGTTAAAAAAACGATGCGTGGCATAAAACAAATGGCGCGCAGCGCCCAATAAAATGCGCGTAGCGCACAAATAAAGGCGCGAAGCGCCTAAAAAATGGCGCGTAGCGCCAAACCGGGGTTGGGCCGCGAAGCGGCCAGGGGCGGAGCCCCTAGTACACGTAGAATCTCCCATGTACAATATTTCAAAACAAAGCAATATGGTGCAAGTTCTCAGGGATTGCAAACTCATCGTTTGGGACGAAAGCACTATGGCACATAAAGGAGGTTTCGAAGCTCTAAGTATGTAGAACCCTCAAAGACATTAAGGGAAATGATCGTGTAATGGGGGGCATCACCGTACTTCTTGCCGGTGATTTTCGACAGACTTTACCTGTAGTACTATAGGTATGTATATCGGGTACCTATAGTGGGAAGATATAAAAACAGCTGAGTTCGTTTACATGATGTTTATTAATGCGACTGGCCCGAGAGAATATTAAATGAGAACTGAATAATAGAGATGGGGAAAAATGAGTGATCCGTATTATTTGACCGGATCATTAAATTGAATCGGTGACTCACGGTTCACGTTGCCACAACGATCCGCTCATGAACCGGACATCACTCTCACACTTTCTATCTCATATAAAATATATCGTTAGAATGCGATACACATACCGACTCATGGCAATCATCGATTCACAACTAATTCATTATGGTTCATAAAATCTAATTCATTGCGGTTCTTAAATATGTTAAGCAATTTTGACCGCAACATACTTTGAAAAACAAATACGTAACGTCTAAAATTGAATATACTATTTTGAAGGCGATCTTCGATTCACGACTAATTCATTATGGTTCATAACATATTTAAGCAATATTGACCATTAAGTACATTGAAATGCAAACATTTTAACGCCTACATTTTCATATCATATTTTGAATCGGTTTTGTTTTCTCTGTCATACTACGTACCTACATGTTATGTATGATAGATAAGGATAGCTATATTTGAATCATATTGAATCGAAGAGCGAATTGATGATCCGCATAAATTTCATGAATCGATTTTAAAAGACAGGATCTTACAAAAAAATCGAACTTTGCACCACTACTGAATAAGGTTTTGATTGGTGGGGGTATATATAGGCTACTTCGTATACCTCCACAGTACCTAGGGGGACGCGAGCTGATGAGGTGAAGGCTTGCATCAAGTCATCATATTTATGGGCAGTTATAAAAAAGTATCACTCAAGAAGAACATGAGGGTCCATTTGTGAGGTGATTTATTTGCAGATCAGTTTTCTGAATTACTTCTGAAAATTGGAAATGGAGAGTTTCCTGTAACTGAATGTAAAATTTCTATCCCCTCCGGACTATGTACAATAGTTAATTCTTTGGAGGAACTTACATCAAAAATTTATCCCGAGATTGAAAAGTTAAATGAAAAATCTGCGGAATGGTTGTGTGAACGTGACATATTAACTCCCAAAAATAATATGGTTAACTCGATAAATAAATTACTTATTGATTCGTTTGAAGGGGTCCATATGAAATACAAATCTATCGATTCAGTTGTTCATAGTGAAGATACAGTACATTACCCGGTTGAGTTTTTGAACACATTGAATCCTCCTGGTCTTCCCAAACACAGACCTTTTTCTCAAAGTAGGAGCACCTATTTTATTATTGAGGTATCTTAATCCACCTAAGCTCTGTAATGGGACAAGATTGCGAGTGAAAGCTCTCCACAGAAATATGATTGAAGCTACGGTGTTAATAGGATCTGGTAAGGGAGAGTCGGTGTTCATACCAAGGATACCATTAATCCCCTCCGAATATCCATTTGATTTTAAAAGACTGCAATTCCTCTTGAAAGTTTGTTTTGCTATGACCATAAACAAGTCCCAAGGACAAACATTGAAAGAAGCAGGGATCGATCTGAGGGAAGACTGTTTTTCGCATGGACAATTTTATGTGGCCTGTTCAAGAGTAAGCTCATCAAACTCTCTGGTAATATTGGAATCTGAAAGAAAAACGGCTAACGTTGTTTACAAAGAAAGCCTGTTATAATCTGTTATTTTCTTCTTACCTATATCTCCACTGCTGTATGTAGACCTCCATCAACTTTTTACACAATTCTCTATCCTGGGCGTCACTTTACCACTTTTTTTCCGCGACTGTAACTTTTGTCAAATTGAAACAAATAAAATAAAAATATCGAATCAAATCGGATATAGGATCGAATATTATCCGCACTTATGTACTTGCTAAACTTTTCTCCTTTAATTTACTCACGATATATCAAGAGTTACCTTCTATGATTATTTAGGATAATGCTGGTGTACAATGAAAGTAGGTGTCTTTCTTTCAGCCATATTAGATAAAACAAACCAAATTACACGTGAAGCAAGCCACCGACAACCGAAAACCTCGATTCAGATACCTTAATTTGATGTAGAATAGAGATGGCACGTAAAGCATTTAATGCACAAATCTCATATCTGAGCCTCAGAGGTGAAAATTATTCACTCATCATCGAAGGAAAGATCGAGGGAAGGCGTGGTTTGGGCAAGTTAATTATTATTAAAAAAATTATCATTGTTATATTTTTTATAAGTGATTATAAAAAAATACTATTAAAATTAAAAATTCCAAAGATTCGTTTGATGGCACCAAAAATTAAAAACAGGTCGGAATTACACACATCCTAATTGGTTGGATGGTTGGGAAGGGTGTGGGTGGAACTCGATCTGCAGCCACCTCCACGTGGTGAGTTCCGGGTCATTTTACTAAAAAAGTGAAATGAGCGAGGAGCTGCATTTTTTATTATAATAATACAACTTTCAAAATGTTTATTTACATCAAATCACTTTATGGAGGCGGCGCGGCGCCAAACACAAACATAATATATACAATCCGTCGAGTGCATTTTATAAAACGTTTGTTTGGTGTCAAATTAAAAAAAAATATACAGGTACGTAAATAAATATTTTGCAACTTATGTGTTTGTTAATCATAATCATATTTCGTGTTGTGTTAGGTGTAAAATTAATGTGATGTATAATTGCCTTTATTTCATTTATTACTGAACGTCGCGTATTATTTACGAAATTTATTAATATAGGTATTGTTGGCATTCAAATAAGTAAATCAAGCGAAGCTGCGGGTGTTCAGCTAGTTTTTTATATAACGATTCAGAGATAAAATTGCTCTGAGCGCCTGAATCTAAAATTGCGCGAGCATTAATTGAAACTCCATCGCTATTCATAACTTTCACAACTGCTGTAGATAATAAAGTTTGATTATGCAGTGATGCTGCGTGTGTTACGATAGATGGTTTTGAAATACTGGTTGGTTGAGCAATATATTCATTTGCCAAAATTATTGTGTAATTTATTTTGAATTATTTATTTCTAACAAGTCAACTGTAGGACCGGTCTGCCATCTGTGAATTGGATAGTCACTTATTTGTTATGTTTTCTCAACGTCTGAGCAACACAGGTAGGCGGATATGGTTTGAGCCATGGATATGGACAAAACTACAGATTTTGACCAGTTGTCGCACGTCAGCTGTACTGTGTATTGACACATTTCGTCCTAGACCAAATTACGTCTTTTCTTAATAGCTATTATTTACTTGTGCTTTGTTTTAATTACGCCGCGCTGATTAAAGACACTGGTCTGTCGAGTTTCACCAGAAGCTAACAGGCAATAATATAATTTGCTGTGCACCTTTAAATATTTCATAACATATCGTTATTGTAAGAATTTTCGGGAGGAATTGTTGTGTGACCGCATGGTGAAGTTCGTTCAGACATTCTAAGTGGACGAACCATCCTCTCCACCAGACCACCAGAGACCGGAGATACGTCATCTGTGTGCCTGCGAAGATTGGAGAATCGTCACAGGTAAGTGGCTGTCTCATATTCGCAGATAGATTTACAGGCTTTCTTTGGTTGACTTGTTCGCACCACATAATATAATTCCAACCCAACAAACTGAGCGAGAAGTTACGCCCCCGCTCATTCACTGGTTGAAGGTTCTGTATTGATATTTGAATTCACTAAATGAAGTAAAGTATTATGACGTTTGTTACAATGTTTACAATTTCGCTTAGATTTACAACCCTCAATGAAATGTCCTTTATTCAAACAATTTAAACACAATTTTAATGATTTAACTTTTTCCAAACGTGCTTCAACACTCAATTTCAAAAAACGTTCACATTAAAATAAATTATGATCACCTAATTTACACAAAACGCATTTGACCATGGGTGCCTGCATTGCATGAAATGTAAATGGTTTTTCTTTGCTGTTTAATTTTAAACATTTTGAGGTTTGTGTCATTTCTATAACTTGCGCGCGACTTGATAAACATTTAATAAATTCTTCTAAAGTGGGAATATATTCTGAAATTGGATACGATTCCCAATGAAATTTAGTTGAACTATCCAATTTTTTCGAAATGAGATGAATAATAATAATGTCCCGATGATCGGTAAGTAAGTTTAAATTTTTTAATGCTCGTAAATGCAATTGGGTTTCATCAATTATATGTCTCAGTTGCTGATGATTTTCACTTTTCATGCTGGGCATATCAAACAATGAATTTATATGTGTATTCACGATTAATCAGCAATTTTGATACCTATCTTTTAAAATTCCCCACGCTATTTCATAGTTTGCTTCCGATATCTGAAGTGAACTTATGAGTTTTGCTGCGTCACCTTTTAAACTTCTCTTTATATAATGAAATTTTTTCAGCTTTTCTAAAGATGTATTACTATCTACCAACGAATTAAATGAATCACGAAAACTAGACCAGCCCTCATAATCACCAGAAAATTCCGGTATTTGCAATGTAGGTAATTTTATATCGGCAACAATGTTAGGTTGTCTGTTTAAAATATTTTTTGCTAATGCCATAGTTGAAAAGTACATATTCTCGAAATTTTCGCACTGTTGTAAATGATCATCATCGTCTGTTAATGATTTAATTTCGTTCTGAAATCTTTCAAATTTATCAATAATGTCTTCACACCTTTTGTACCTAATTTGTATTTCAACAATACTAGATTTTTCACTTTTAACAAACTCAAAAAACCTTGATAATTGACTCTTTAAATTTAATCGCCTCGAAACGAGCGATTTAATCATTTTCTCGGTCATTGTTATATTTTACGCAAAAATTAAATGAAAAAACACCAGTATCATAAAAAAATGAAAATATATGATTGTTACACTGAATTTATCAGAAAACACACAATATGCACTATAGTGTGTTTGATTTATAAATCGAAAAGAAACACCAGGATAAATGCTATAAAACAAAAATCAATAATTTTATCGATATATTGTTGCTAAATGACAGGAAAATAAAAAGCCTCTGCAAGTCGTGTATACTCTGCTCAAAATCTCACTTTGTATGATAAAAAATAGAAAATATTGAAAAGGAAATGAAAGGATAGCGATACGACCTGATTCCAATGATGTGGTCTGCAATGGTGATCGAAGATATCCGTTTCTTCTCTTCTCAAATGGCGATATCTGGCTCGAAGGACCAAAAATGGTTGAGTTTTCCGTGGTTGGGACTAAAAGCTGGTGATCAATGTAAACGCAGTGAGTTTCGCAGAGTATCTGGTTTTAATTTTCACAATAAAAAAATACATGCACAAAGAATAAAATATACAACAAAACTTGACTGAAACAAAAACATACAACAAAAATGAATTGACATGAAAATTAATGTTGCCATTATTGAAAATCAAACAAAAGTTTTGTAGGCCTGTAATCTTTATATATATAATTCTTCCGTACGTGTGTATGTCACTGAACTCCTCCTAAACGGCTGAACCGATTTTGATGAAACTTTTTGTGTGTTTATGTAAGTCCCTGAATGGATTAGATTCACAAAAAGGAATTTAATAAAAGAATAATAAAAATGGGAATCGTTATAAATATTTTCGGAATACGCATTTTGAATAGTGGGAACATTGGCTTCCGATATGTCATAATGTTATGCAATGTTGGTTAAAACTTGATGTTTTCTCTACGCTGTCTGCGATATTTGTTTTCATATTTTTAATATTTTATGAAATTTTTAAGTTATTTGTATATATTTATTATTGTATAAAGCTATTTAGTTTTATTATAAGTATATTCCGTTTAAAGTGGTATTATGACGATAGGTATATCAAAGTTATCTCAATGTAATGTTTCGTAATATTTTCGTTTAAATATTTCAATTAATTTTTGAATATTATATTATTTTGTTAAAAACCTCCGTAATGTAAAGTGAGGTTATAATAATATATATTTCGTGATTGAAACGTCAAGATCAAACAACAAACGTATATTATAGTGAATTTTCTATAGTGAAAAAATGTACAACTCCGTACTATGAAGTTATATATTGAAGCTATTTATAAATGAAGTTATAAATATATATTTTGTTTTTGAAAGATACTCTTATGGCATTTTTTCTTTTTTTAAATGATAACTAATTTAAGTTTCAAAATTCAAAATAGACCAAGATTTTTCTTTACAAAGTCTTTCTCCAAGCTTCTCAATATCCAACTCAAATAAAATAATCAATTATTAGGGGATTCTGAATCTTCGATTTTTTTTTGTGACTAGGGAGAGGGAGAGGGAGAGAGAGTGAATATTAGTGTGTATCCCATCAGGGCCGGGTAATCGAAACTATAACAGGTAACCAAATACATCTTACATATATAGTTCATTACCAATTATGTATGTTGGCAAGACTGATATGTGGGTATACACGCATGTGCCGTGCTTCCTTTTATAAGGTAATCCATCCTTTTTATGTTTGTTAATCCAGCTAATAACGGGCAAGCCAACGTTCGTGCAGGACAACGTCTGTCGGGTCCACTAGTTGTTTATATATTCTGAAATTTTGATCTCTGTAAATTGAGCGCGCGCGCGCGCGTGCACACACATACACACACACACACACACACACACACACACACACACACACACACACACACACACACACACACACACACACACACACGAATTTTTCTACTCCGAATTCTGAGTAAATCCGTATATGGAACATATATGTTGCGAAGCCTCTAAATTGGTGTTTTTTGACATCAAAGTTGGAAAAGCCAAAAGACAAAATCTTAAATTAATTTTGTCAAAAAAATTCCAGGGTTTCTCAAACATTTTCTATTAAGAAAAATATTTTTTTATGACAAAAAAATTAATTGAATTTAGTGACGACATCGCTTCATACAATTTGTATGGCAGTCGCCTATACACAATATGTAATAAGACTTAATAGTTTGATACTTTAATCTCCAAACATACATACATACTGTGGCAACATCATGTTGTTTTCATATTCTGGATAGGAAAAGAGGACTGACCTCCATACTGTCCTATCTTGACATACATACGAACATGTGTTAATATTTTCAATAATTTGGATTAATGGGTTTATAGTTTGGTACTCATTCTTCAACTATACATACTATCGCTATCGACAGTTGGATCTCATGTGTTACATGCAACTACAGTAGTGGCCAAAAGAATGGAAACTTTTTTTTACTTGACTAAATTATATAGAAAAGCTTCCTTCTTAGATTTCTAAATGAATATTTCAATAAAAATATTATTGCCTTGTCTTTATTATAGTGTGGGTTATGCATGAATTATCATTTATATATAAAATATTCAGATGTACATACACATATTATTAAAATTTTTGTACATTGAATAAAATATAAAAAATATTGTGCTCAGCTATGGAAAATTGTTAATGACAGTAAAATTTAAAATTCACGTGTTTAAGATAAATCACTTTAGTATTTAGTTGGTTAGTCTTTATTTTTTATCACAGCCTCTATTCTTCGAGGCATCGAATCCACCAACTTCTCCAAATCTTCATTATTGATGACCTTGAACCATGATTTTATTACAGCTTCAATCAGGGCCATCTTATTCGATGGACTCTTTTTGGAGCCCAAGATTTACAACCTAGCCCACAAGTTTTCTATCGGATTAAGATCTGGGCTGTTACCAGGCCACTTAAGTACCATAATATTATTTTCTTCGAACCAGCTTGAGACACTTTTACCAATATGACAGGGGGCGTTGTCTTGCTGGAATATGTATGTCTCTCTATTTTCAGATCCGCTATAGAAGGCTTTAACTTCGGATCCAAGATAGTCTCCTTGTATTTTTTTGCATTTAACGTCCCATCAATGATGTGTAGACGACCCACGCCACTTCTTGACATGCACCCTCATACCATTATGCTGAGAGGGTGCTTCATGGTGACGGTGTTACAATCTGGTAACAAGTCTTCTCCAGTCCTCCTCCTAACATATTTTATTCCATCCGATCCAAATATAGAAATTTTTGTTTCATCGCTCCAGATTACATTCTTCCAGTCTTCTTTTGTGCAATTATTGTGTTCTTTTGCCCAATTGAGTATTTTTCCCTTGGTTTACTATTCAAGTAAGCTTTTTTCTTGGTCTTCTGGCCCTTAATCCATTGTTGACTAGGCGTCGTCGAATCGTCCTAGCGCTTACCACTCTCAGCAAGGATGTATTGGATATCACACGAAGTGTATCTACGGTCTTGAAGAGCTAATTTTGTTATCCTTCTGTCGTCTATCAATAACGTCTTCCGGTTTCTGCCAGATTTTACAGCATTGTGTAAACTTTTGGAGACTTTGAACCTCTAGCAGACATTTTGAACTCCAGACTTGGACGCTCCATGTCCCAACTTTTCAGCATTTTTTTATATGTATATCCCTCTTCTCGCAGGGTAACTGCTCTACTACGTTTTGTAGGTGACCAGTAGCCTCCAGCCATGTTTCAGAAGAAGTTTCAGAACAAAATAATCTCAGAACTTGAAAAAACACTCCAACCACTTGCAAATGACACAGTACAGGACGAATTACAGACTAATAGCTCTTTAGAAGCAAAACTTGCTTAAATAGGATTTCAAACATCCTCAATAATAACTTTCTAATGATCACAGGCATCAAAAAAACAAATTTCCAGGAAAAAACGTGAGTAATGATGATGATTTATATCATCAATTAGTGAGGTATCAATATGTTCCTTATAACTCATTATGAGATAATTTAGAAAGTATTAACTAATTTTGTTAAAAAAATGTTAAAATAATTAAGAAAATAATTATTGTTTCTTGGGAAATACACAAAAGAACATATTTGTCATTAAAAAAACAATAAAAATGCAATAAAATTTCAATGAAAAAGTAAAATGAATCCATTCTCTTGGCCACTACTGTAGTATAGAAAACAAAATATCAAAATATCTTAAAATATTTAATAATTGGGATTTACGGGTTTATAGTTTAGTACTTATTCTTCAACTATAATTGCTATCGCTATCGACAGTTGGATCTCATGCGTTACATGCAACTAGTATAGAAAACAAAATATCTTAAAATATTCAATAATTTGTATTTATGGGTTTATAGTTTGGTAGATATTCTTCAACTATACATACTGTCACTATCGACAGTTTGATCTCATGTGTTACATGCAACTAGTTGTATGAAACTTTTCCTTGTCGCCATTAGTAGACTGCAGTCACGTGGCTTTTCCATACAAATCATGTTTGCCGAAAATCTGCCAAGCAAAACTCCTTTTGGCGTAGTCCATATACTATTAAGTCAATGGTTAGGTAAATGTCAGGGCCTCCAAGCCCCAAACAAATAATTCTCACCAGGTACATATGGGTATATAGAGATAGATATATATCTATGTCTCTCTTTTCCAGTTTTAGTTCCCCACGTAAATTGTTGGTGGCGTCGAACCTATAGGAGGTGGCGCCGAATCTGGTGGTGGCGCGCGCTACCACAGTGAAACTAATAGTAAAAAATATTTTCGCCTGTTTTTTTATGTTATTATTATTTTCTGAAGTATGGTATGTAAAAACATATTTTTAAGTTTCGTATTAATTTTTAAATAAATTAATCAATATTTTTTTAATAAAAAAAACATAAAATTAATTAGTTACATTACAATTTAATAATGCACTATGGGAACAGATTTCATCATATGGCAATGTTTCAACATTTTCAAAGTAGCGTCTAGTCCCAGCTCTTATTTTCTGCATTCTTAGGATAGGTTTGTTTGTTTATAATAATAAGTGAGCGAGTTGCTTTATAAATTGAATTATATATAATTATAAGTTAAATTTTCATTTTTTATTTAATTTTTCGCATTTAATATAAAATTCCACATCTCATTTGACTCCATACTACGAGATCTCAACCAATCAGAGAGCCAACCGGAAACCGGAAACAAAATGTTATTGTAGAGACGCTAACGCTACTACGCTAGTCATTTTCAACGGCATAAAAAAATCGCCATATTTGTTCGATTTTTGTGTCGTGTTTGTCATTCGTTGCCGTTGTCGAAGTTCTAATTGTTTTATAAAATGGAAAACAAGAAAAAGTCCCATCGCTACTGTAGTGTCGGTTCGTATAAATCGACGGATTTAACACAGAAACAATTCTGTTTCGCGATCGATGGATTTCGTTGTGCGGAAATGATATACTGCGTCACGTTGAAACAATGACTTTTTTGTTGTTTTTCTCCAAGGAATTTTATCAATAACAGCATTTCCGTAAGTACATTATGTTTTCTATCAAACAGTGCAAGTATATTGGTCTTGAATGCGTCATTTTTTAAAGTTAATGTATTAAAAAAAAATTGCGTTGGATGTATATCATTTTGGTCAATACAAAGTAATTTTTGTTTTCTATTAAACAATACAAGTATATCGCTCTTGATTGGGTCATTTTTTAAGCTAAACAAGTTGCGTTATTATGTTTTTTTTGTGATTTGTGTTTTTGCGTTGATATTTATTTTGTACTTTTACAGATCATACCGAGTTGCATGATAGCAAAACACAAAAAACAACGCATTGGTTTCCATTGAAGCATAAACACGTGTTTGAGGAATGGAAAATAGAATCCTTTAACCCAAAATTCCTTGGATTAGATGACAAAGAAATCTACAATAAGTTTGAAATTTCCGACGCAAATCTCTCAGCAGGATTACCAGGTAAAATTGCTACCTTTTATTGTGTTATTTAGATTGTGGCATCACCAATGTCAAATACCTTTTTCTGAATACGATTTAAAGAAAGTTGCATTATAATTAATATATCTGATATAAATAGTTTTGTTTAGTGTTTTTATTTATTGTTTGATATATTTTGGTTTGGATACATATAAATCATGTTGCTATATAAAATACGCATTTTCATGGAAACTACGAAATATGATGAAAATATTGTATATAGATGTATTGATGTGTGTGAAATATTCCACCTCGGTACAGGCAAAGCCTAGTGAGGTGGATATATAATGCATACATACCATCACGCCATGTCCCTCACGGGGTAGGCAGAGAGAACCGAACGCCACATTTTTCTATCTTGACACACATTCATCGCCTCAACATTCATACATCGTCTTATACATGTTCGTCTGTTCACGCTTTTTACATTTCCATCTTTCAGAATATCGTTTACATAGTCGTGCCATCCTTGGGCGCCCCCGACCTCTTATTCCGTTCCTGTCAACTTTGTATATTTTCTTTGTCAGGCGTTCTTCCCATGTGGCCAAACCATCTCAATGTATTAAATTTCATTCTGTTAATTGCATCTTTCTTGATCTTACATTCTCTCCTTGTATCTTCATTCCGAACTCTGTCATACATCGTTCTGTTACAAATTCTTCTAAGCGATCTCATTTCAACTGCATTTATTCTGCTTTCGTGCGACTTCTGCCATGTCCAGGTCTCACTTGCATATGTCAGGGTTGGCACTACGATTGCGTTATGAATGGCAACTTTAGCATCTCTTGATATGTTGTGATCATTCATAACTCGTCTATGTGCTCCATTCACTCTGTTTCCTGCCACAACTCTTCTTTCAATATCCTTATCAGGCCGTCCATTCCGTTGGAACATACTACCCAGATAGACATACTCGTCGACTTGTTCAAGCCATTCACTCTCTACTTTTATTTGACACACAGTTCTGCTTTCACTCTTTTCAAAGACCGTTACCTTTGATTTGCTGGCATTCATTATAAGTCCATTTTCTATGCATCCTTCATATACCATACTTACAAGACAATCTTAATACTTTCTAACTCTTCCATACTTTCTGCTAACAGTACTTTGTCGTCTGCGTACATCAGATCACGTACTGTTACAGTACTCAGTTTCAGACCCTTTACTTTCATACTTAAGGGCTCTTATGCAGAAATCAATGTAGAGCTTAATCAATGTAGCTAAGGGGACATTGATTGGGATTGAGGGACATGATATTGTTAATTTTTATTAATAAATAAATACAAAATACATATACAAAATAATTTTTTTTAAATTTGCAGGATTGAATAAGCAACCGACCAGGGAAAATGCTTTTTTCTACCCTCAAAAAACAACGGGAATATTTTTAAACATTTTAAGTGAGTACCTACTTATATCCTTTTAATCATTCCCTTATAAGTTTTGGAATCTTATGACACGACACGCTACCCGTGAGGTCATAGGATTTAGAATATGACTAGTTGCATGTAACACATGAGATCCAACTGTCGATAGCGATAGTATGTATAGTTGAAGAATAAGTACCAAACTATAAACTCATAAATCCATATTATTGAATATTTTAGGATATTTTATTTTCTATACAACACATGTAGGTATGTATGTCAAGATAAGACAGTATGGAGGTCAGTCCTTTTTTCTACCCAGAATATGAAAACAGCATGATGGTATGTATATATGTTTCGAGATTTAAGTATCAAACTATTAAGTCTTCTTACATATTGTGTATAGGCGACTGCCATTTTATTATGAAATGTATGTATAGCTTTGCCCATTCACTGCCTTCTGATAATGTTGTTTACTTTTTATTATGTCTTTCACAAGATGCCAATCGAAACTCTTTACATTCCGATTGGCGTCGATTAATTCTTTACTCAATTGTGAAAAGTAAATTTACTCAAGCGTCATCAGGACGACTTTAATATATTTTGTGTTTATAATATTTTATTATGAAATGTATGAATAGCTTTGCCCATTCACTGCCTTCTGATAATGTTGTTTACTTTTATTGTGTTTTTGACAAGATGCCAATCGAAACTCTTTACATTCCGATTGGCGTTGATTAATTGTTTATTTCATTTAATTTTATATGTCATGTTTTTTTTCCTTTTCTGCTGATGTTTTTGTGACATTGTGATGTATTTTGATAATTTCTCGTGATATAATGTATTTTGATATATACTGATAATATCTATTTTTTGATAATGCAATTGACGAGAACAAGCGCTTATCTCAAGCCTATGTTTTATAATATAACAATAAACAATAAACATACAAATTGTATAAAGTGATGTCGTCACTATATTCAATTTTTATAAAAATTGTTAAAGAAAATTTGAGAATTACTTCTACAATATTAATATTTTTTATAGAAAATTAAATTATCTAGTTGGGGTGTTTCGGCTTTTTTCGATATTTTTAAAATATTTGGAAATATAGGCAGTTAAACTCATAAATTTATAATAAAAAAAAATATTTTTCTTAATAAAAAATGTTTGAGAAAACCTGGATTTTTTTTTGAAAAAACTTATTTGAGATTTTGTATTTGTCTATGTTTATACCAATTTTCAGCGTTCTAGCTTTTATGGTTTCTGAGATATATGGATAAATAAACCAAAAATTCAAAAATTAATAACCCAGATAGACATACTCGTCGACTTGTTCAAGCCATTCACTCTCTACTTTTATTTGACACACTGTTCTGCTTTCACTCTTTTCAAAGACTGTTACCTTTGATTTGCTGGCATTCATTCTTAGTCCGTTTTCTATGCATCGTTCATATACCATACTTACAAGATACTGTAACTCTTCCATACTTACAGTACTTTGTCGTCTGCATACATGGGATCACGTACTGTTACAGTTCTCCGTTTGAGACCCTTACTTTCATACTTAAGGGCTCTTATGCAGAAATCAATGTTGAGATTAATCAATGTAGCCAAGGGGACATTGATTGGGATTGAGGGACATGATATTGTAATTTTTATTAATAAATAAATACAAATACAAAATATTTTTTTTTTTTTAATTTGCAGGATTCAATAAGGAACCGACCAGGGAAAATGCTTTTTTCTACCCTCAAAAAACCACGGGAACATTTTTAAACATTTTACCTACTTAAACATTTTACCTACTTATAACATTTTACCTACTTATAGTGAGTACCTACTTATATCCTTTGACATAATCATTCCCTTATAGGTTTTGGAATCTTATGACACGACACGCTACCCGTGAGGTCCTGGGATTTAGAATATGACTAGTTTTCTTTACTGTATATTTTTCTTTTATCCTACACAAGAAATTTTACCTTCCACGATATTTCAACTCTAACAAGCGTAGGGGTCCATCAAGCTGATCACTTTGAAGTCCTTTTTGGATCAAAAAGGACATAGTCGTAATGAATGTGTACCTAATATACATTTGAATAACTAGCTTTTAAATGGCTCAAAAAATATTGGATAGGTTTTATTCAATACAAATATCTATATAGACAGAGTAGTACCTATATAAGTAAGTAACTAAGGAGAAAATATTTTTATTTTTCAGATTGTTCAGCCACTTCTACATCTGGTGGTAAATTTGCAGAAACATCTTCCGCTACATGTAAATTTGTAGAGCCAGAACCTTTGTGTTTTACGAACCCAATAGGTATGTTTACAATTATTTACATAATATTTATTTATTCGGGACAATATTGATTTAACATGGCTTATTAAACTCTTGGAAAAATACTATATGAATCTGGGCCCCTTGAGCTACGTTACAAATAATAACATTTCGGTCATGAGAAATGCCTGTTTGTTGATCTGTTTTTGTAAGGAATTTTATATTGTTTAATGTCACGGTGTAATATACATACATACATACATACATACATACCATCACGCCATGTCCCTTACGGGGTAAGCAGAGAGAATTGAGCGCCATACTTCTCTATTTTTGCACACATTTCTGGCTTCCTTTACATCCATGCATCGTCTCATACATGCTCGTCGATTGTTCAAACTTTTTATGTTTCCTTCTTTCAAAATATCATTCACATGGTCATGCCATCCCTTTCTGGGGCGACCTCTGCTATTCACTCCATCTCTTGCACCCATGTATATTTTTTTGGTCAGTCGTTCATCGTTCATTCTTTCTATATGTCCAAACCACCTTAAAGCATTCACTTTCATTTTACATATAATATCCTTCTTTAACTTGCATTCTCTCCTTATGTCCTCATTTTTTATTCTATCATATATCGTTCTATTACATACTCTTCTTAGTGATCTCATTTCTACAGCATTTATTCTACTTTCATGTGTTCTTTGCCAGGTCCATGTTTCACTAGCATACGTCAAAGTAGGCACCACAATTGCATTGTGTACTACAATTTTGGCTTCCTTTGAGATGCTTGGGTCGGACATTACTGGTCTAAGTGCTCCGTTTATTCTATTCCCTGCCATAACTCTTCTTTCGATATCTTTATCGGGTCTTCCATTCCGTTCAAACATACTCCCCAAATATAAATATTCCTCAACTTGTTCTAGCCATTCGTTCTCTACTTTTATCATACATGCAGTTATACTTTCAGTCTTTTCAAATACCAATATCTTAGATTTACTAACATTCATTCTCAGTCCATTTTGCAGGCATCCTTCATACACTTTATTTACTAAATACTGTAACTCATCCGCACATTCAGCAATCACCACTTTGTCGTCTGCATACATCAAATCACGTACGTTTACAGTACTTAGTTTCAGACCTTTATTTTCATTCTTCAATGTCCTAACGCAGTGATCAATATACAGATTGAACAGCCATGGAGATAATACGCAGCCTTGCTTCACCCCTTTATTAATAGGGAACCATGTTGTCAACGCATCGTTGACACGGACACAGGCTCCACTATTTTCATACAGAGACGCAACGGCACGTATTAGTTTGCTCTTCACTCCATATATCGATAGGATATCCCACAATTTTTCTCTATCCACTTTATCATATGCCTTCTCTAGGTCTATGAACGCACAGAAAAGTTTCTGGTTTTTATGCAGAACCTTTTCTGTAGCCATACGTAAAGAGAAAATTTGATCGATACATCCTCTGCCTCCTACAAAGGCACCTTGCGCATCCCATATCTTGCATTCCGTAATCTTGCGTATTCTCTTATCAATAATTCTTGCATACATCTTGCCAACCGAACTTAACAAGCTGATAGCTCTATAGTTTTTGCAGTCGAGTTTTGATCCCTTCCCTTTGAAAAGAGGAACTACAACTGCGTTTCTCCAATCCGACGGAGTGTACCCAGCTTCCCAACATTTATTGAAAAGCGATAGACACCACTCCGTAGATATTTTACCGCCATACTTGATAAATTCGGCTGCCACACAGTCCACACCAGCGGCTTTACCCGTTTTCGCGTGATTAACCGCTTCTTTTACCTCTTCTTCCGTTATTTCATCTCTCTCATTCTCATCAATAATCCATGTCCTCTGTCTTACTGTGTCACCTTGTGCGCTTTCATACAATTCTTTGAAATATTCACACCACCTCTCTTTCACACGTTCGTTATCTATCAGCATATTTCCATCTTTATCATTTATACACTTTGAACCTTTTACTTCCCCTTGCTTTCGTTTAGCTATGCCTTTCCAGAACATTTTCATGTTACCCGTAAAGTCATTCACTATTTTCTGACTTTCTTTTTCTTTTATACAATCTTTTTCATTTCTCACTGTAGCTTTTACTCTCCTCTTGCATTCTTTGTACTCTTCTTTTGCTCTATTTTCTTTGTCAGTACCTTTTACAGATATCCAAAACTTCCATGCTTCCTTTTTCGCATCAACTGCATTTTTTACCGATTCATTCCACCAAGCATCACCTTTCTGCATTCCTCTTTTACTTTCACCGCACGCATTCTTGGCAGCCTTGCACACAACACTTTTCAAGTCTTTCCATACTTCATCTACACTTCTTTCACTATGTGTTTGAGAATTTAGTTCATAATCAACATTCCTTTCATATTCATGTCTTACTTCCTCTTCTTGTAATTTTTCCACTTTGACGCGCATTGGTGGTGCACTTTTGATTGTTTTAGAGCGCCAGCCGATGAACAGATGCAGTTTAGTAACAAGCAAATAGTGATCTGTCTCCAGCTCTGCGCCCCTATATACCCTAGTGTCCATCGTTGCCTTCCTCAAAGTGGAGTCCACACATACAAAATCTATAATTGATCTTTCACAGCCTCTTTCCCACGTATACTGGTGGATCTTTTTATGGCAAAAAATAGTATTAGCCACAAAAAGATCCCATTCCACACATACATTCAGCAGTCTTTTTCCATTATCATTCACTCTGCTATCACCGTGAGGCCCGAGGGCAGATTCAAAGTCTTTTCTTTGTACCCCAACCCATCCATTCAGATCTCCTGCCAAAATAATCTTTTCATTTCCTTTCCTTTTATTCAATGCTTCTGTCACACTTTCCCAGAACTGTTGTTTTTCGCTCTCTTGGTCTGAATTCACAGGTGCATACCCTGTTAGGAGAAACACCGGCGTGATTCCTACTTTGAGTCTGATCCACATCAGCCTGGGACTTTCACACTTAAATTCTTTCATGCATTCCACCATTCGTTTAGCTAGTATCATACCTACACCCTTTGAAGCATGCTCGTCTTCTTTTACGCCTGACCATAATTCTATCATACCATCATGCCTCTCATGCATTCCGGTCCCCTTTCTTTTAGTCTCACTCAGGCATAGCACATCAATTTCTTTTTGATTAACAATTTCACACAGCTCATTCATCTTTTTTTCCATACCTCCTCTCACATTCCACACTCCAACTCTGCACTCCGTTCTCTTCTTGTCGCCTACCCTTTGGACACAAGCATGACGGGTGGCGGACCTCATCGATACTGTGGCAGTGTCCTTGGTTTACCTTATCACACTTCAAACATTCATTCTTCCCTTAGCAACACTCTAGTCGGTATTGTAAAACATATAAGTAAAATAAATAAAAATCTCTATACCTAAACTAAGACCTTACTGACTATCCTATACTATACTATAATTACAAACAAAAACACTACTTATATTTAGGCACCGTTCATATAAACAATTTAGTTTTTATTATTAGATTTACACTTCTTAGTCTTTTGCTGGGGCTGTCCACTTGCAGGCCGGGTACGCAGCACATAGTTGTTGGTGTCAGCCAGATGTTCCTCGATATTCCAAGAATGGCGGTTCCTTCACTACTTCTAACGCTTAGTTGAAAGTTTGTGATTTTTATAATTTTTGGTGTAGCCGATCTACCTGACAAAGGCACTGTCGTGACCGACCCTATAATAAAAGTCTCTGCTGGTGATGAGTCATAAATGGGTCTAACACATCCCTTCGTGCACGTGGTATTCTTGATCCCATTGTCGGCTAGGTCGGAGTAACCAACTTTGTTGCCACCATAAGCACTAAATATTGTCACAGATACACATCACAAAACAGACAGATAATAAAACACAACTTATTTTTAACAACTAATGGTTGGGTATAGTATATTTCTAGAGCAGAACTCGGACCGCAAAATGCACGTCCGCCCCCGACGGGGGTATGTATTGGAAATATAGATGGGTGGTGGTAATGCGGTTAGCACTCTGGTTTAGTAATCCAGTGGTCGCGAGTTCAAATCCTTTCACAACCGATTTCGTTCACCTATAGCACAAGCATTCATGCTTACTTTAGGGAATGTATTGGGATGTATATGCACTTATTACAAGAACATATAATTTATTTCAAAAGGAAAGTTTAAAAAAATCATCTTTAGCGTAATATAGTAATACTTCGTAATATAGTTATTTATATAAGTGAAAAACAGTGATGATGGTATTTTTTTTTATTTATTTTAATTTTGGCAAATGTATTTGTAAAGGTATACTGAACTAATTATTTATTTAACCTTTTGTACATAATATAAACAAATATAATGCACACTGGCAGGCTTATTGCCATTAGGCAATTTCTTCCAACCAACCAGAAATGAAACATTTTGAGAAATTCTCTAATATCGTTATGTGTACATAATAAGTAGGTTAAAACAAACAATTTTAAGTTAATAATAAGACAAAACAAAAATAAAATAACTTTCCACAACGTTGAATATGGAACTATAAAGTAATTAAATTTAATACTCAAATCAACAATGATATCAATATACATATGTATTATGAAGTATGAATGGTGCGAACAAAGATTTAATAACTACATATGTAGTATTGTAATGTGTCTAATATTTTTGGAGAAAAAAACAAAATAACTATGTAAAACCGAAATGTCAAATATTTGGCATGGTATAATTGTAAACTGCTAGCCCTAGAACTGGGATACCTAGTTGGGCAGCAGTAATCTTCATAATAGACTTTGTGATAAAGGGGTTAAAAATTAAATAAATAAAATAAAATATGCACACATGCACATTTACGCACGCACTCATGGATACAGATTTGGCAAACTACTAATGACTATCACAAGATTTATTTTTCGAAGAGAGCATCAATCAACAACAAAATCTGCAACTTCTATACTTCATTTCAAGCATCATTGAACTATCTTGGTACATCGAGGACATCTAAGTTGGATCAAATTCATACTTCAATTCAGAGTTACTCAGTCGTCTTCTTGTATTTATTGTATCTCCTACAATGTATTTTAGGAAACCTACTTTTCTTATAATGAGGAGACATTTTTAATCTGTGATCCCTTTTGTAAATTTATATTGTCCTCCTAAATATTTTTTTGTAACACAAACTTAATTTTTTTTTATCAATTACAGATATACTGGGATGTGGAGGATTTCTTCTTGGTATCGTCTTGACAGACTGGAGGTGGACCTATGTAGCGGAACATTCCTACGATGTCTACGATATGCAACTAGATTTAACATTGTTAGCATATTATTTCAACATTTGAATCATTATTTTAATTTTATTGCCTGCCCCACAGAACTAACGTAGAATATGATATTTATAAATTTATCGTACATTTGCTGTTGTATCAATATGTTAAAATTTGTAATAACTTAATAATAGACCAGGAAGATCTTAATGAAAGGAGCGATTCTTTACAGAAGGAATGCTAAAGTACTTTATATTGAAAATAGCATTGAAAAATCTATAAATGTATTGTACACTTGATGTTGTACCACTATGTTTAATTTTGTAATAGCATATTAATGGGTGAGGAAGAGATGCCTTACAAAAGGAATGCTAAAAATTAAATTTATAAATGTATTGTACACTTGATGTTGTACCACTATGTTTAATTTTGTAATAGCATATTAATGTGCGAGGAAGAGATGCCTTACAAAAGGAATGCTAAAAATTAAATTTATAAATGTATTGTACACTTGATGTTGTACCACTATGTTTAATTTTGTAATAGCATATTAATGTGCGAGGAAGAGATGCCTTACAAAAGGAATGCTAAAAATTAAATTTATAAATGTATTGTACACTTGATGTTGTACCACTATGTTTAATTTTGTAATAGCATATTAATGGGCGAGGAAGAGATGCCTTTCAAAAGGAATGCTAAAAATTAAATTTATAAATGTATTGTACACTTGATGTTGTACCACTATGTTTAATTTTGTAATAGCATATTAATAATAAAATAAAACTGTGCAATTAAGTAGATTATGCGCCTTGGGTTTTTAACCTGAATCTGAAACTATGTACTCCACATGGAGTATGATTCCAACTGTGTTTCATAGTTACTGACTCATGACTAAGAGTCAGTAACTATGAAATATTTACCTTGACGTTGACCATTTTTCGAAAAATCTGTACTTTGAGACCCTATCAATAATTAATGATATTGAAATCTAGCCAATCAATTATACATATTTTCTTTTTTTGCATTTTCACTTACACGAGTTATTATAGTATTCTTATATTTGTGTATTTTGTAATATGTATATTGTTTTTATTACCAATAAAAAATTAAAAATTAACAATGTTTTTTTTTAACCTAAATTTTATGTGTTTTCATTACTCCTTTGTGTATTGTTCCTCATAATGCTTGAATAACATAAAAAATATATGAGGAACAATATATTCAAGCAATATGAGGAACAATACTCAAAGGAGTAATGAAATACCTACAACAAATAAATAAATAAAATATTTGAATATCCCGCCCGCACGATTGGCCACGCCTCCTCGATCTTTCTACCTATTGCAATAGATGGCGACACTCGTATCGTTTTCATCATTTCATGCGACGCGGCCAATCAATGTACGATAGCTTGTTTTCTATAGTTAGTGTGTTCTATGGTAAATGTTCTGTGGTTTTGTGTACCATTTAATCTGTGGTTTAGTGTCACTTGCAGTTTGCGGTCAGTTGTGTTTCGTTCGAATTTGCTTGTTTAATTAATAATTTTAATCATAATGGTAAATATTACATGCATTATAATCCATATATTCTTTTAAATATGAATAATTATGCATGTTCATTATTTTAACATCTAATATTACCCAATTAGTTTGACAATTTGAGTGACGGAATTTGCACTGATGCTTATTTTATTCAATTGACGCTTGCATTTTTTGTGCTTCTTCCGTATACACAATTTATTGGTTGTAATATAACTATGTAATGTATTATATGAACATTAATTTATCGCATCGGTCATAACAGCATGTAGTTTATTTTATAAACCCATCTTGGTAATTGTTCTTTTGTGTGTACTTTGATAATATCACTACGATATTTTATGTTTGTTTTTTACTATACCGATATATACGATTAATTCATTTTAATAACCAGATTCATCTGAAAATACCAATTTGTGAGTCAAAGTAAGGATGTGAATAGTGAATATACTTCCAGATCGTATGTAAGTACTTTAAAAAATAGGTACTTATCTAATTTTTTTCATTCATGGATTGATATTTCCTGTATCAAATTATAGTTAGTTTGAAATTTCTTTACTTGTGGTCATAGAATTATAATGTACAGAAGCCGCGTCTAGTACAAATTTCGAATTTCTTTACTTGTGGTCATAGAATTATAATGTACAGAAGCCGCGTCTAGTACAAATTTCGAATTTCTTTACTTGTGGTCATAGAATTATAATGTACAGAAGCCGCGTCTAGTACAAATTTCGAATTTCTTTACTTGTGGTCATAGAATTATAATGTACAGAAGCCGCGTCTAGTACAAATTTCGAATTTCTTTACTTGTGGTCATAGAATTATAATGTACAGAAGCCGCGTCTAGTACAAATTTCGAATTTCTTTACTTGTGGTCATAGAATTATAATGTACAGAAGCCGCGTCTAGTACAAATTTCGAATTTCTTTACTTGTGGTCATAGAATTATAATGTACAGAAGCCGCGTCTAGTACAAATTTCGAATTTCTTTACTTGTGGTCATAGAATTATAATGTACAGAAGCCGCGTCTAGTACAAATTTCGAATTTCTTTACTTGTGGTCATAGAATTATAATGTACAGAAGCCGCGTCTAGTACAAATTTCGAATTTCTTTACTTGTGGTCATAGAATTATAATGTACAGAAGCCGCGTCTAGTACAAATTTCGAATTTCTTTACTTGTGGTCATAGAATTATAATGTACAGAAGCCGCGTCTAGTACAAATTTCGAATTTCTTTACTTGTGGTCATAGAATTATAATGTACAGAAGCCGCGTCTAGTACAAATTTCGAATTTCTTTACTTGTGGTCATAGAATTATAATGTACAGAAGCCGCGTCTAGTACAAATTTCGAATTTCTTTACTTGTGGTCATAGAATTATAATGTACAGAAGCCGCGTCTAGTACAAATTTCGAATTTCTTTACTTGTGGTCATAGAATTATAATGTACAGAAGCCGCGTCTAGTACAAATTTCGAATTCAAATGTATGCCAAGTTTTTTTTACATGTGTGTGTGAGGTGGTAGATCGGTTGGTCTACGTTTTATGTAGGTGTGCGTGTCGGTAGGTGTACGTATACTAGAAATTCGTCTGTTTCCTCGTAGTTTTAGTTGGCATACATTCATTGCGCTGACTAGGTATCTGTATCATATATAATCTAAGACAGCGTAGTTTTAGTTGGCATACATTCATTGCGCTGACTAGGTATCTGTATCATATATAATCTAAGACAGCGTAGTTTTAGTTGGCATACATTCATTGCGCTGACTAGGTATCTGTATCATATATAATCTAAGACAGCGTAGTTTTAGTTGGCATACATTCATTGCGCTGACTAGGTATCTGTATCATATATAATCTAAGACAGCGTAGTTTTAGTTGGCATACATTCATTGCGCTGACTAGGTATCTGTATCATATATAATCTAAGACAGCGTAGTTTTAGTTGGCATACATTCATTGCGCTGACTAGGTATCTGTATCATATATAATCTAAGACAGCGTAGTTTTAGTTGGCATACATTCATTGCGCTGACTAGGTATCTGTATCATATATAATCTAAGACAGCGTAGTTTTAGTTGGCATACATTCATTGCGCTGACTAGGTATCTGTATCATATATAATCTAAGACAGCGTAGTTTTAGTTGGCATACATTCATTGCGCTGACTAGGTATCTGTATCATATATAATCTAAGACAGCGTAGTTTTAGTTGGCATACATTCATTGCGCTGACTAGGTATCTGTATCATATATAATCTAAGACAGCGTAGTTTTAGTTGGCATACATTCATTGCGCTGACTAGGTATCTGTATCATATATAATCTAAGACAGCGTAGTTTTAGTTGGCATACATTCATTGCGCTGACTAGGTATCTGTATCATATATAATCTAAGACAGCGTAGTTTTAGTTGGCATACATTCATTGCGCTGACTAGGTATCTGTATCATATATAATCTAAGACAGCGTAGTTTTAGTTGGCATACATTCATTGCGCTGACTAGGTATCTGTATCATATATAATCTAAGACAGCGTAGTTTTAGTTGGCATACATTCATTGCGCTGACTAGGTATCTGTATCATATATAATCTAAGACAGCGTAGTTTTAGTTGGCATACATTCATTGCGCTGACTAGGTATCTGTATCATATATAATCTAAGACAGCGTAGTTTTAGTTGGCATACATTCATTGCGCTGACTAGGTATCTGTATCATATATAATCTAAGACAGCGTAGTTTTAGTTGGCATACATTCATTGCGCTGACTAGGTATCTGTATCATATATAATCTAAGACAGCGTAGTTTTAGTTGGCATACATTCATTGCGCTGACTAGGTATCTGTTTCATATATAATCTAAGACAGCGTAGTTTTAGTTGGCATACATTCATTGCGCTGACTAGGTATCTGTATCATATATAATCTAAGACAGCGTAGTTTTAGTTGGCATACATTCATTGCGCTGACTAGGTATCTGTATCATATATAATCTAAGACAGCGTAGTTTTAGTTGGCATACATTCATTGCGCTGACTAGGTATCTGTATCATATATAATCTAAGACAGCGTAGTTTTAGTTGGCATACATTCATTGCGCTGACTAGGTATCTGTATCATATATAATCTAAGACAGCGTAGTTTTAGTTGGCATACATTCATTGCGCTGACTAGGTATCTGTATCATATATAATCTAAGACAGCGTAGTTTTAGTTGGCATACATTCATTGCGCTGACTAGGTATCTGTATCATATATAATCTAAGACAGCGTAGTTTTAGTTGGCATACATTCATTGCGCTGACTAGGTATCTGTATCATATATAATCTAAGACAGCGTAGTTTTAGTTGGCATACATTCATTGCGCTGACTAGGTATCTGTATCATATATAATCTAAGACAGCGTAGTTTTAGTTGGCATACATTCATTGCGCTGACTAGGTATCTGTATCATATATAATCTAAGACAGCGTAGTTTTAGTTGGCATACATTCATTGCGCTGACTAGGTATCTGTATCATATATAATCTAAGACAGCGTAGTTTTAGTTGGCATACATTCATTGCGCTGACTAGGTATCTGTATCATATATAATCTAAGACAGCGTAGTTATAGTTGGCATACATTCATTGCGCTGACTAGGTATCTGTATCATATATAATCTAAGACAGCGTAGTTATAGTTGGCATACATTCATTGCGCTGACTAGGTATCTGTATCATATATAATCTAAGACAGCGTAGTTATAGTTGGCATACATTCATTGCGCTGACTAGGTATCTGTATCATATATAATCTAAGACAGCGTAGTTATAGTTGGCATACATTCATTGCGCTGACTAGGTATCTGTACCATATATAATCTAAGACAGCGTAGTTATAGTTGGCATACATTCATTGCGCTGACTAGGTATCTGTATCATATATAATCTAAGACAGCGTAGTTATAGTTGGCATACATTCATTGCGCTGACTAGGTATCTGTATCATATATAATCTAAGACAGCGTAGTTATAGTTGGCATACATTCATTGCGCTGACTAGGTATCTGTATCATATATAATCTAAGACAGCGTAGTTATAGTTGGCATACATTCATTGCGCTGACTAGGTATCTGTATCATATATAATCTAAGACAGCGTAGTTATAGTTGGCATACATTCATTGCGCTGACTAGGTATCTGTATCATATATAATCTAAGACAGCGTAGTTTTAGTTGGCATACATTCATTGCGCTGACTAGGTATCTGTATCATATATAATCTAAGACAGCGTAGTTTTAGTTGGCATACATTCATTGCGCTGACTAGGTATCTGTATCATATATAATCTAAGACAGCGTAGTTATAGTTGGCATACATTCATTGCGCTGACTAGGTATCTGTATCATATATAATCTAAGACAGCGTAGTTATAGTTGGCATACATTCATTGCGCTGACTAGGTATCTGTATCATATATAATCTAAGACAGCGTAGTTATAGTTGGCATACATTCATTGCGCTGACTAGGTATCTGTATCATATATAATCTAAGACAGCGTAGTTATAGTTGGCATACATTCATTGCGCTGACTAGGTATCTGTATCATATATAATCTAAGACAGCGTAGTTATAGTTGGCATACATTCATTGCGCTGACTAGGTATCTGTATCATATATAATCTAAGACAGCGTAGTTATAGTTGGCATACATTCATTGCGCTGACTAGGTATCTGTATCATATATAATCTAAGACAGCGTAGTTTTAGTTGGCATACATTCATTGCGCTGACTAGGTATCTGTATCATATATAATCTAAGACAGCGTAGTTTTAGTTGGCATACATTCATTGCGCTGACTAGGTATCTGTATCATATATAATCTAAGACAGCGTAGTTATAGTTGGCATACATTCATTGCGCTGACTAGGTATCTGTATCATATATAATCTAAGACAGCGTAGTTATAGTTGGCATACATTCATTGCGCTGACTAGGTATCTGTATCATATATAATCTAAGACAGCGTAGTTATAGTTGGCATACATTCATTGCGCTGACTAGGTATCTGTATCATATATAATCTAAGACAGCGTAGTTATAGTTGGCATACATTCATTGCGCTGACTAGGTATCTGTATCATATATAATCTAAGACAGCGTAGTTATAGTTGGCATACATTCATTGCGCTGACTAGGTATCTGTATCATATATAATCTAAGACAGCGTAGTTATAGTTGGCATACATTCATTGCGCTGACTAGGTATCTGTATCATATATAATCTAAGACAGCGTAGTTATAGTTGGCATACATTCATTGCGCTGACTAGGTATCTGTATCATATATAATCTAAGACAGCGTAGTTATAGTTGGCATACATTCATTGCGCTGACTAGGTATCTGTATCATATATAATCTAAGACAGCGTAGTTATAGTTGGCATACATTCATTGCGCTGACTAGGTATCTGTATCATATATAATCTAAGACAGCGTAGTTATAGTTGGCATACATTCATTGCGCTGACTAGGTATCTGTATCATATATAATCTAAGACAGCGTAGTTATAGTTGGCATACATTCATTGCGCTGACTAGGTATCTGTATCATATATAATCTAAGACAGCGTAGTTATAGTTGGCATACATTCATTGCGCTGACTAGGTATCTGTATCATATATAATCTAAGACAGCGTAGTTATAGTTGGCATACATTCATTGCGCTGACTAGGTATCTGTATCATATATAATCTAAGACAGCGTAGTTATAGTTGGCATACATTCATTGCGCTGACTAGGTATCTGTATCATATATAATCTAAGAATACATTCATTGCGCTGACTAGGTATCTGTATCATATATAATCTAAGACAGCGTAGTTATAGTTGGCATACATTCATTGCGCTGACTAGGTATCTGTATCATATATAATCTAAGACAGCGTAGTTATAGTTGGCATACATTCATTGCGCTGACTAGGTATCTGTATCATATATAATCTAAGAATACATTCATTGCGCTGACTAGGTATCTGTATCATATATAATCTAAGACAGCGTAGTTATAGTTGGCATACATTCATTGCGCTGACTAGGTATCTGTATCATATATAATCTAAGAATACATTCATTGCGCTGACTAGGTATCTGTATCATATATAATCTAAGACAGCGTAGTTATAGTTGGCATACATTCATTGCGCTGACTAGGTATCTGTATCATATATAATCTAAGACAGCGTAGTTATAGTTGGCATACATTCATTGCGCTGACTAGGTATCTGTATCATATATAATCTAAGACAGCGTAGTTATAGTTGGCATACATTCATTGCGCTGACTAGGTATCTGTATCATATATAATCTAAGACAGCGTAGTTATAGTTGGCATACATTCATTGCGCTGACTAGGTATCTGTATCATATATAATCTAAGAATACATTCATTGCGCTGACTAGGTATCTGTATCATATATAATCTAAGACAGCGTAGTTATAGTTGGCATACATTCATTGCGCTGACTAGGTATCTGTATCATATATAATCTAAGACAGCGTAGTTATAGTTGGCATACATTCATTGCGCTGACTAGGTATCTGTATCATATATAATCTAAGACAGCGTAGTTATAGTTGGCATACATTCATTGCGCTGACTAGGTATCTGTATCATATATAATCTAAGAATACATTCATTGCGCTGACTAGGTATCTGTATCATATAAATATAATCTAAGCTTGTGGTATGTAATTTTATTTTAGATGAGTTGTCTAAATAGTATAGTAGACTCAAACACCACAAATATACTTAAAGTAACACTTAGATAACTTTGTACTGAGAGTAGGTATAATTAGTAAGCAAGTATATATGTAGGTAAATGTTGTGCCTATGAAGAAATGATTGATAATATACAATATACATGGAGAGGTACAAAGTCTGTTGGCAGTAGGATTACACACCAATATATATATTAATAATTTCGCGGTACTTGATTTGCTTGGCTCGGTAGATTCTATAGTAGACTGACTGACTGACTGACTGCACTCAATCCCTTGTGTTAGTTATCTTATTAAGAAGATTTATTTGAAGAAAGTTGCGGTTGACCTGATATAGTATCTTCAATTAATAGTATATATACATATATGTCTGAGGTAGAAATACTATAGGTATGTTTTACTGCAGTGAAATACATAGGTACCTACCTATATCTGCAAACATCAATAGCAACATAAGATTTAGTACCTATTTAAGTATTTCAATTATAAGTGCATTCTTCTATGTTGAAAAAATGGAATACGCATTATAATTTATCTTCAGTTGCAAAAGGTACAAGATATGCATCGTTTCATAAACCATGGTTTTCCAAATTCCGTTGTAACAGACATGAATCTTCCGTCATATGCCGATTGAGTTTCGGACACTGTTGTTACCTAGCAAGTTTGGGTATTAAGAACTTGTATCTTTGTCAATGTGGCCAAGAAGAAGAAGGCAAAAGCCTTGGATCACATATTTTTCAATTACCCTAATCTAAGTTCATAATACCATTGATTCAATTCAACAAAATATTACCTTGTCATAATATCGCCTACTTACCTCAGCCTAAATACATTTCAAGGGGGACACGGAAGGAGCCTCCACGTAGATTGAGTTTCGGTTAACTTCGGAAAAGCAATCGGGCGTCCCTGGAAACGGCAGAATGCCGGCCAATCCTTCCACCACCGGAGCACCAACCAATATGATGGTGTTCCGGACACGGAAAGTAAGTAAGTAATACATTTCAAGTACTAAATGTTGTTACAAAATTTATCAGACAGAATAACATCAAACTGTGATATCATTTTCTACTTCCCATTTAAAAAGAAAACTTCTTTGCCCGACTATTTTAATTCTAATCTAAGTAGTAATTATTATTTTATATTTGTTGTATTCCACATATCTATATTATAAATTTGAATGTTTGTATCTATGTATGTATCATGTATGTGTTGAATGCGCTCCTAAACCGTTCATCCGATTGCGATGAAACTTTGGTGAGTTGTCGAGAGTATGCCCGGGATGGTTTCTGGATCAAAAAATTTTAACTTCTTCTTCTTCATCGGGTATCAGGTCATTTTACATATGAAGGTGGACTAACCTGAGAACCGTTCATCCGATTGCAATGAAACTTTGGTGAATTGTCGAGCGTATGACCGGGATAGTTTCTGGATTAAAAAATTTTTCTTCTTCTTCTTCTTCATCGGGTATCAGGTCATTTTACCTATGAAGGTGGACTATCCTGGGAACCGTTCATTCAATTTCAATGAAACTTTGATGAATTGTCGAGTGTATGCCCGGGATGGTTTCTGGATTAAAAAAAAATTCTTCTTCTTCATCGGGTATCAGGTCATTTTACCGATGAAGGTGGACTATCCTTGGAACCGTTCAATCAATTTCAATGAAACTTTGATGAATTGTCGAGCGTATGACCGGGACCTACTGAAGGGACGGGAGGTAATGAAGGGACGGGAGGTAATGAAGGGACGGGAGGTAATGAAGGGACGGGAGGTAATGAAGGGACGGGAGTAACTGAAGGGACGGGAGTAACTGAAGGGACGGGAGTAACTGAAGGGACGGGAGTAACTGAAGGGACGGGAGTAACTGAAGGGACGGGAGTAACTGAAGGGACGGGAGTAACTGAAGGGACGGGAGTAACTGAAGGGACGGGAGTAACTGAAGGGACGGGAGTAACTGAAGGGACGGGAGTAACTGAAGGGACGGGAGTAACTGAAGGGACGGGAGTAACTGAAGGGACGGGAGTAACTGAAGGGACGGGAGTAACTGAAGGGACGGGAGTAACTGAAGGGACGGGAGAAACTGAAGGGACGGGAGTAACTGAAGGGACGGGAGTAACTGAAGGGACGGGAGTAACTGAAGGGACGGGAGTAACTGAAGGGACGGGAGTAACTGAAGGGACGGGAGGTACTGAAGGGACGGGAGTAACTGAAGGGACGGGAGGTACTGAAGGGACGGAAGGTACTGAAGGGACGGGAGTAACTGAAGGGACGGGAGTAACTGAAGGGACGGGAGTAACTGAAGGGACGGGAGTAACTGAAGGGACGGGAGTAACTGAAGGGACGGGAGTAACTGAAGGGACGGGAGTAACTGAAGGGACGGGAGTAACTGAAGGGACGGGAGGTACTGAAGGGACGGAAGGTACTGAAGGGACGGGAGTAACTGAAGTGACGGGAGTAACTGAAGGGACGGGAATAACTTAAGGGACTGGGGTAACTGAAGGGACGGGAGTAACTGAAGGGACGGGAGTAACTGAAGGGACGGGAGTAACTGAAGGGACGGGAGTAACTGAAGGAACGGGAGTAACTGAGGGAGGTACTGAAGGGACGGGAGGTACTGAAGGGACGGAAGGTACTGAAGGGACGGGAAGTACTGAAGGGATGGGAGGTATTGAAGAGTCTGAAGCGACGGGTGGTAATGGAGGACAATTTTTAATTATACAGGCAATACGAAGTTTGCCGGGTGTTCACTAGTACTTAATAAATTGTTGTTCATTTTAATGTAATTAACAAATGTACAATTTTATAACAAACTTGACTCTGGCCATTTAAGTAATAGTAACATCCTGCACATAGAATTGTTTTAATTCATAATGAATAAGGAAAATTGTCTGTCTGGAGGTTGCATAGTATGTAGGTACCACATATTTTACCCAGTGAAGGCAGGAATACAACACATGGATACTCTAATATATCATAATATATACTTAATATGATAAAAATAAGATAACTTGGGTTCAAATTTCACACATTTATTTTATGCAATGACTTTGACTTGTCACAGCATGAGAGGCAAATGTGAATTTGGTGTTTTATTTTTTTATCAGTATTATTGTAGTATATCAGTATAAGTTTGTCACTTTCTTATAATAATACAGATTCTCGTTTATTACATTTTTTTTTGTACCTACATATTGATATGTTCATTTGTTTGTACCTACACATTGATATGTTCATTTGTTTGTACCTACACATTGATATGTTCATTTGTTTGTACCTACACATTGATATGTTTGTACCTACATATTGATATGTTTGTACCTATATATTGATATGTTTGTACCTACATATTGATATGTTTGTACCTACATATTGATATGTTTGTACCTACATATTGATATGTTTGTACCTATATATTGATATGTTTGTACCTATATATTGATATGTTTGTACCTACATATTGATATGTTTGTACCTATATATTGATATGTTTGTACCTATATATTGATATGTTTGTACCTACATATTGATATGTTTGTACCTATATATTGATATGTTTGTACCTATATATTGATATGTTTGTACCTACATATTGATATGTTTGTACCTATATATTGATATGTTTGTACCTATATATTGATATGTTTGTACCTATATATTGATATGTTTGTACCTATATATTGATATGTTTGTACCTACATATTGATATGTTTGTACCTATATATTGATATGTTTGTACCTATATATTGATATGTTTGTACCTACATATTGATATGTTTGTACCTATATATTGATATGTTTGTACCTATATATTGATATGTTTGTACCTACATATTGATATGTTTGTACCTATATATTGATATGTTTGTACCTATATATTGATATGTTTGTACCTACATATTGATATGTTTGTACCTATATATTGATATGTTTGTACCTATATATTGATATGTTTGTACCTATATATTGATATGTTTGTACCTATATATTGATATGTTTGTACCTACATATTGATATGTTTGTACCTATATATTGATATGTTTGTACCTATATATTGATATGTTTGTACCTACATATTGATATGTTTGTACCTATATATTGATATGTTTGTACCTATATATTGATATGTTTGTACCTACATATTTTATTTATTTTGGATATCCAACAGTACAGTAGAATATAATAACATTGTATGATATTAAAAACAACGAAAAAAAAAAAACAGTAAATGATAGACTACGGTGCATAATAATAGGACATCATATCAAGTAATTTTTAAAGTTTTACATACAATTTTTAACAAATGAAAAAAACAAAATTATAGGATCACACCTGAAACATACAAGGAATAGTACCAAGAGGATTATATTCTAGAATCATAACATGGGACTCTAACATACTTAAGGATTAATGAAAAAGGTGTTGCAACCATTATGGTGACACATACATATATTCATGTATATACTAGAGAGTGGAATTTTGAGTTATGTTATCAGTGCAGAGTTGGCGCTTTATTGTAATTTTGAACGAGAGTAGAGATTGGGTATGAAAAAAGTCAATGTTATTGAGCAGGTTGTTAAAATTGGAGGTGGCCCTACTAGTAAAGAAATTTTTCCTAAGATTAGTTTTAGAGTGTGAAATAGAAAAAGTAGGTTTTGATCTGACATTGCGGTTTGGAATGTGAAGTGAGATATTTTCTAATAAATTTGGACAATCAATAATGTTATGAAATAGTTTATACAAAAATAGTGAGTCTGCAGTTATTCGACTAGAAGATAGTGATGGTAAATTAAATTTTGATTCAGCTAAGTACACGTTATTTTTATATGATTATGCGGGACCATTAATTCCCGACAGCCAGATTTATAGATGAGGTGTTTGAGGAAGCGTTTTTGTACACTATCCAGTCTATTTATGTAGGTACTTAAGATACATCGGGTTCCAAATTTGCGATCCGTACTCCAAATAACTTCTTACCATAGATGTATATATGTAGAGTTTTGAGGCATTCAATATTTGAAAAAGGTTTACAGTTCCTGATGATGAAGCCCAACATTTTATTGGCTTTTTTACTTACATATATTATTCATGTGATCGTCAAAGGACAGTTTACTAAATATTGATATGTTTATACATACATATTGATATGTTTATACATACCTACATATTGATATGTTTATACATACATATTGATATGTTTATACATACATATTGATATGTTTGTACCTACATATTGATATTGTGGACCTACATATTGATATTGTGGACTTGAGCCCCTGAAGTTCAACTCCCTTAGGTCCAGAATTGATTCTTGACTCCTAAAGGGAATGCAGTTAGAGTAGGTACCCGAATGAATCACTTCCTATGTTATTACGTACGTGTTAGTGATCATCTCTGAAGATTGAAGACGAGGTGAAATATAATAATAATTGTTATATGCCATTTGAAATATTTACTCAGTTTGTCAGCTCTGATTATACTTTCAAGTGTTTCTTTCATTTGATCAAGTTTTGTAAATGGTTTCTACATGTCAGATCCATGAAAATCTTTAAAATTGTATAGCGGTTTGAGTGTATTAAGTTATTAAACAAATCATTAATCTCAAATCAAAGAGATATATTTATATGCAACCTATCTTTACAATTAAAGAGTGAAAATATTTTTATCTATTATCTCAATTAATGAAAAGATATCAATCTATTGCAGTCATGTTAATTATTATGTATGTGAGATATTATAGTTGAAGGTATCCCTCATTACATTACATCACATAGATTGTAATTTTATACTTTACTTATAGGTACCTATATAAACATTTATTACTTTCTATTTTTTTTTTTACATACACGGCCTCTTGGCCATTATAAAAATATGGTAAAAATAAAACAAAACTCGTATTAAACAAAAGAAAAACAACACAATAATTCACAAAAATACAAAATCTATCACACAATTCGAAATATTCCAACTGTCGATTTGTTCAGGAGAACTTTGTTCTCTTAACATATCGACAATGTTTCAAGCCAGGATACGCGAGAATTGTATGGAGAGGTCTACTTTTTTCACGGCTTTTCCAACTTTGAAGTCAAAAAACACCAACTTAGAGGCTTCGCAGCATATATGTTCCATACACGGATTTACTCAGAATTCGGAGTAGAACATTTCGTGTGTCTGTGTGTGTGTGTCCGTCCCCCCCTTATAACTTTTGATCCGCTCAATATACAGAGCCTAAAATTTCAGAATATATAAAAAGTTACAGGCCTACAAAACTTTTATACTCGGAATTTTGAATTTTTGTTTCAGTCAGGGGTTATCAACTTTTGAATTTTTATTTTATTTTTCCATATATCTCAGAAACCATAAAAGCTAGAACGCTGAAAATAGGTACAATCATAGACAAATACAAAATCTCAAATTAGTTTTTTCGAAAAAATTCCAGGGTTCTCAAACATTTTTTATTAAGAAAAGTATTTTTTTTATGATAAATTTATGAGTTTAACTGCCTATTTTTCCAAAACTTTTACAATTATCGAAAAAAGCCGAAACACCCCAACTAGATAATTTAATTTTCTATAAAAAATATTAGCATTGTAGTAGAAGATCTCAATTTTTTTTAACAATATTTTAAAAATTGAATTTAGTGACGACATTGCTTCATACATTTTGTATGGCAGTCGCCTATACACAATATGTAAGAAGACTTAATAGTTTGATACTTCATCTCCAAACATACATACATACCATCATGCTATTTTCATATTCTGGGTAGGAAAAAAGGACCTTCCTCCATACTATCCTATCTTGACATACATACCTACATATATTGTATAGAAAACAAAATATCTGACAATATTCAATAATTTGTATTTATGGGTTTATAGTTTGGTACATATTCTTCAACTATACATACTATCGCTATCGACAGTTGGATCTCATGTGTTACATGCAACTAGTCATAATATGTCCCACTCCGATTTGTCTAAATTTATCCGCCTGAATTTTAGTATATGAGAAATGTCAAAAAGTTGACTGCATTTATACGGAACTCATTACCGCGCGGATGAAATCCTTTCACACAAGCGCCCGTTGGTTATAGACATCTTCATACTCTGAAACGAATCAGAATGGGACACAAATGTCCACATCGACCCGACAGACACAGGTACAGGTACCTACAGAGCTAGCGTCCCACCCACACAGCACTACAGACACCGTGCGAGAAAGAGACACCAACATCCACTATACCGTTGTTACAATTATCCAACTGTCATTCGTTCAGTAGAACTTTGTTCTCTTAACATATCGACAATGTTTCAAGCCAGGATATGCGAGATTTGTATGTAGGGTCTATAATTTTCACGGCTTTTCCAACTTTGAAGTCAAAAAACACCAACTTAGAAGCTTCGCAGCATATATGTTCCATACACGGATTTACTCAGAATTCGGAGTAGAACATTTCGTGTGTGTGTGTGTGTGTGTGTGTGTGTGTGTGTGTGTGTGTGTGTGTGTGTGTGTGTGTGTGTGTGTGTGTGTGTGTGTGTGTGTGTGTGTGTGTGTGTGTGTGTGTGTGTGTGTGTGTGTGTGTGTGTGTGTGTGTGTGTGTGTGTGTGTGTGTGTGTGTGTGTGTGTGTGTGTGTGTGTGTGTGTGTGTGTGTGTGTGTGTGTGTGTGTGTGTGTGTGTGTGTGTGTGTGTGTGTGTGTGTGTGTGTGTGTGTGTGTGTGTGTGTGTGTGTGTGTGTGTGTGTGTGTGTGTGTGTGTGTGTGTGTGTGTGTGTGTGTGTGTGTGTGTGTGTGTGAGAGTGTGTGTGTGTGTGTGTGTGTGTCCGCCCCCCCTTATAACTTTTGATCCGCTCAATTTTCAGAGCCCAAAATTTCAGAATATATAAACAGTTATAGGCCTACAAAACTTTTATACTCAGAATTTTTAATTTTTGTTTCAGTCAGGGGTTATCAACTTTTGAATTTTTACTTTATTTTTCCATATATCTCAGAAATCATAAAAGCTAGAACACTGAAATTTGGTATAAACTTAGACAAATACAAAATCTCAAATTGGTTTTTTTTTTAAAAAAATCCAGGGTTTCTCAAACATTTTTTATTAAGAAAAATATTTTTTTATGATAAATTTATGAGTTTAACTGCCTATATTTCCAAATTTTTTAAAAATATCAAAAAAAGCCGAAACACCCCAACTAGATAATTTAATTTTCTATAAAAAATATTAACATTGTATTAGCATATCTCAAATTTTTTTTAATAATTTTTATAAAAATTGAATTTAGTGACGACATTGCTTCATACAATTTGTATGGCAATCGCCTACACACAATATCTAAGAAGACTTAATTGTTTGATACTCATCTCCAAACATACATACATACCATCATTCTGTTTTCATATTCTGGGTAGGATCAAAGGACTGACCTCTTTACTATCCTATCTTGACATACATACATATGTAGGTACATGTGTTGTATAGAAAATCAAATATCTTAAAATATTAAATAATTTGTATTTATGAGTTTGGTACTTATTCTTCAACTATACATACTAGCGCTATCGACAGTTGGATCTCATGTGTTGGATCTATATATTATATATATATATATATATATATATATATATATATATATATATATATATATATATATATATATATATATATATATATATATATATATATATATATATATATATATATATATATATATATATATATATATATATATATATATATAAATGGATGTAGGTACGTATATTTGTATGTGTCCGATGAACTCCCAAACTAACCATTCGATTGCGATGAAACTTTGAGAATTTGTTCAGATTATTCAGGGGAAGGTTTATGCATTATAATTTATTTATTAATTTATTCGATATCTCACAAAAAAAAATGGAAAAAATAAGTTGGTATTGAATTGATACTTAATGGGTTTGTTTAGCAAAAATCCTATATACTCATACATAAAATGGTATATTATATAAAACTGGAATAATGCTAAAGGTTCAAGTACCTATATTTGTTTGTATATTTGGAGGTAAATAATTAAACAGGCAGGACAATGTCTCCCGGGTTTTACTAGTTAAGTATTGGTTGAGCAATATATTCATTTGCCAATCAAAGTTATTGTATAATTTATTTTGATTTTATTTATATTTAACAAGTCAACTGTAGGACCAGTCTGCCATCTGTGAATTAGATAGTCATTTATTTGTCATGTTTTTTCAACATCTGAGCGACACAGGTAGGCGCATATGGTTTGAGCCATGGATTTGGACTATCTACGGGAAGTTTATTTGAGTAGTTAGTCGAACGTCAGCTGAAGTGTGTGTTGAGATACGAGCCGGGAGATCAAGTTATGTCTCTTCGAGTTAAATAGCCATAATTTACTTGTGCTATCATTTTGTAATTACGCCGCGCCGATTAAATATACTAATCTGCCGCGTTTTGCTTTAAAACTTGCCGGTAATAATCTAATTTACTGTGCCCTTTTGAATACTTTATAATATATCGTGATTGTCAAAAATTTTCGGTGAGGAATTGTTGTGTCACCGCATGTTGAATGTGTTCAGACTTTCTCAGTGGACAAACCATCTTTCTCCGCCAGAAAAAGAGACCGGAGATACGAAATCTGTGCCTGCGAAGATTGGAGAACCGTTACAAGTAAGTGACTGTCTCATATTCCACAGGTAGATTTACAGGCTGAATATTTCTTTGGTTGACTTGTTCACATCACCATAGTATAATTTTAAACCCCCCAAATCTGAGCGGGACGTTACGCCCCCGCTCATTCAAGTATAAATCATTAAATACAGAGCTGACATGAACTATGACTTGGATTGGTAAACGGAAAGAGAGATACTCCAAACATATTCATTGGTCATATATAAATCAGATATTAATGACACATTTACATATAGCAGTAAAAGTATTTGTTAACAACATGTGCCTACCTATATTATGTTATATTAGTTTTGTGTAGGTACTGATATTGTTTCAATTTTCATTCGGAACCATTTCAAAGTATTTATTATTATTTTAACAAGTAATTTTGTTAGTCCTCTCTTGATGTTAACCTGACACTGCCTAAATAATTCTGAAGAGACCAAAACAGGTGGAAATCTGAAGTCAGGGCTATATGGCGGATGTATTAACACCTCCCAACCACACCATTCTTTGTACTGATCAATTCCGGCCACTTTCTCTCAAATTCTTTAATCTAATCAGTTGTTGGCAGTAGAGATCCAAATCGATGGTTCTGCCCAGCGGTAAAAGCTCATAATGAACAATGCCCTTTCAATCCCACCATACACACAGCATCACCTTAAGTTAGTTAATCCGTGTTTTGCCACAGTCTGTGAAACCTGACCAGCCACGATCTTTTTCGCATGTTCTTGTCATACGTAATCCACTTTTCATCACCAGTTATCAATCTCTCCAAAAACGGGGACGGTTTCATTACGTCTCCATAAAGAATCGCAAATGAATACATGGTTCATTAGAAGGTTTCTTTCAGTGAGCTCCTGTGGCACCCAAATATGGAGCTTTTTTTTTACCCAGCTTTTTTCAAATAGGTCAAAACTGTTTTGTGGACTATTCCCAGTTCTTCAGCTATATCGTAACTACTGATATGTCGATCTCGCTTCACTTTTTCAAAAATGGTGACCATTTTATCCGTAACAGGGTGACCAGAGCTAAGGTGAAACTCGCCTGCAAAAAATTGAGCGCACTATATAGAGCACGTAGATATTTTACTAAGACCCAGATATGTATACTCTACAAAGCGCAAATACGTCCAATTATTGAATATGGTAGTCACCGCCCCCCAATACCTACTGAATACCCTCGACGCTGTCCAAAGGCATGCTATACGTCTGATTGATGATCCATCACTGACTGATGGATTGCAATCACTAGAACACAGACGCAGAGTCGGTATTTTAAGTTTATTCTATAGATACTACCACGGGAATTGCTCAGAAGAACTTGCATCTTTGGTCCCTCCTCAACTCCCACTCGCAACAGAGTCACTCGCTTCACTCAATCGCAGCACCCATTCACAGTGGACCTTCAACATATACGAACTAGTCGCTTCTCAAACTCCTTTATTAATACAGCAGCCCGACTTTGGAAAGATCTTCCGAATTCTGTGTTTCCACCTTCGTACAACCCGGGTCTTTTCAAAATCCGAATTAATAAACTCTTTTCTAGATTGCAAACCCCTCCCAACGCTACGTAGTGCACTTCTTCGGAAGAGTAAAATGGACCCAAATCCTAATAGCTGGCTTCCCCTACTTGGACATGTTAAAAAAAAAAAAAGAGCAAGGTGCATCTTTGACATCAAAATTCCCGGATTGAAAACGCTTAAACGTATTTTTTACTACTCTTACTGACACTGCATTAAGTCCATAAACGTCACATATTTTTTTTGCAGCTTGCGTTGCTTTTTTTTTTCCTTTTTGTAATAAAATTTTAAAATGTATCGAATTTATTCATTAGATTCACTCATTTTGATAGAAAGAAAAACAATTGAAAAATAGCTGGAAACAACATTTTACTAATTTGTTTCTTTTTTTTAAATGTTACCTTTTTAATGTCATCAAAACCAGCCAGATACAAATGGTACAGCTAAAGATATTTCATTACAAGTTTATACATACTATATGCGAAAAGACTTCCTATCTGACCTATTATCTACAACAAACATCTTAAGTACGTTACGTGGGGTGCAGTTGTTATATATGCACACCGCTCCTCTCCAGGAAGTAAATTCTCAAGTTATTTACTGGAAACTGTAACATACAATTTTGATAATTTAAATTTTTTTTTTAATTTGACCATGTCATACATAAAAATATTATGTATGTAAGGAAAAGGAGGGAGGAATAAAAAAAACACTAACATAATTTTTTTATCAATGTTAATCATTTAGTAACAAGATTCTGATCCCATGAGAACCAAAAAGAATAAATAGTAAAAATAGAATGTAATATTTCTTAGGAAATCTGTTCTATTTCAACAAAAGTATGCACTATGTATGCTGGTCACATTCTTAGGAAATCTGTTCTATTTCAACAAAAGTATGCACTATGTATGCTGGTCACATTCTTAGGAAATCTGTTCTATTTCAACAAAAGTATGCACTATGTATGCTGGTCACATTCTTAGGAAATCTGTTCTATTTCAACAAAAGTATGCACTATGTATGCTGGTCACATTCTTAGGAAATCTGTTCTATTTCAACAAAAGTATGCACTATGTATGCTGGTCACATTCTTAGGAAATCTGTTCTGTATTTCAACAAAAGTATGCACTATGTATGCTGGTCACATTCTTAGGAAATCTGTTCTGTATTTCAACAAAAGTATGCACTATGTATGCTGGTCACATTCTTAGGAAATCTGTTCTGTATTTCAACAAAAGTATGCACTATGTATGCTGGTCATATTCTTAGGAAATCTGTTCTGTATTTCAACAAAAGTATGCACTATGTATGCTGGTCACATTCTTAGGAAATCTGTTCTGTATTTCAACAAAAGTATGCACTATGTATGCTGGTCACATTCTTAGGAAATCTGTTCTGTATTTCAACAAAAGTATGCACTATGTATGCTGGTCACATTCTTAGGAAATCTGTTCTGTATTTCAACAAAAGTATGCACTATGTATGCTGGTCACATTCTTAGGAAATCTGTTCTGTATTTCAACAAAAGTATGCACTATGTATGCTGGTCACATTCTTAGGAAATCTGTTCTGTATTTCAACAAAAGTATGCACTATGTATGCTGGTCACATTCTTAGGAAATCTGTTCTGTATTTCAACAAAAGTATGCACTATGTATGCTGGTCACATTCTTAGGAAATCTGTTCTGTATTTCAACAAAAGTATGCACTATGTATGCTGGTCATATTCTTAGGAAATCTGTTCTGTATTTCAACAAAAGTATGCACTATGTATGCTGGTCACATTCTTAGGAAATCTGTTCTGTATTTCAACAAAAGTATGCACTATGTATGCTGGTCACATTCTTAGGAAATCTGTTCTGTATTTCAACAAAAGTATGCACTATGTATGCTGGTCACATTCTTAGGAAATCTGTTCTGTATTTCAACAAAAGTATGCACTATGTATGCTGGTCACATTCTTAGGAAATCTGTTCTGTATTTCAACAAAAGTATGCACTATGTATGCTGGTCACATTCTTAGGAAATCTGTTCTGTATTTCAACAAAAGTATGCACTATGTATGCTGGTCATATTCTTAGGAAATCTGTTCTGTATTTCAACAAAAGTATGCACTATGTATGCTGGTCACATTCTTAGGAAATCTGTTCTGTATTTCAACAAAAGTATGCACTATGTATGCTGGTCACATTCTTAGGAAATCTGTTATGTATTTCAACAAAAGTATGCACTATGTATGCTGGTCACATTCTTAGGAAATCTGTTCTGTATTTCAACAAAAGTATGCACTATGTATGCTGGTCACATTCTTAGGAAATCTGTTCTGTATTTCAACAAAAGTATGCACTATGTATGCTGGTCATATTCTTAGGAAATCTGTTCTGTATTTCAACAAAAGTATGCACTATGTATGCTGGTCACATTCTTAGGAAATCTGTTCTGTATTTCAACAAAAGTATGCACTATGTATGCTGGTCACATTCTTAGGAAATCTGTTCTGTATTTCAACAAAAGTATGCACTATGTATGCTGGTCACATTCTTAGGAAATCTGTTCTGTATTTCAACAAAAGTATGCACTATGTATGCTGGTCACATTCTTAGGAAATCTGTTCTGTATTTCAACAAAAGTATGCACTATGTATGCTGGTCACATTCTTAGGAAATCTGTTCTGTATTTCAACAAAAGTATGCACTATGTATGCTGGTCATATTCTTAGGAAATCTGTTCTGTATTTCAACAAAAGTATGCACTATGTATGCTGGTCACATTCTTAGGAAATCTGTTCTGTATTTCAACAAAAGTATGCACTATGTATGCTGGTCACATTCTTAGGAAATCTGTTCTGTATTTCAACAAAAGTATGCACTATGTATGCTGGTCACATTCTTAGGAAATCTGTTCTGTATTTCAACAAAAGTATGCACTATGTATGCTGGTCACATTCTTAGGAAATCTGTTCTGTATTTCAACAAAAGTATGCACTATGTATGCTGGTCACATTCTTAGGAAATCTGTTCTGTATTTCAACAAAAGTATGCACTATGTATGCTGGTCATATTCTTAGGAAATCTGTTCTGTATTTCAACAAAAGTATGCACTATGTATGCTGGTCACATTCTTAGGAAATCTGTTCTGTATTTCAACAAAAGTATGCACTATGTATGCTGGTCACATTCTTAGGAAATCTGTTATGTATTTCAACAAAAGTATGCACTATGTATGCTGGTCACATTCTTAGGAAATCTGTTCTGTATTTCAACAAAAGTATGCACTATGTATGCTGGTCACATTCTTAGGAAATCTGTTCTGTATTTCAACAAAAGTATGCACTATGTATGCTGGTCATATTCTTAGGAAATCTGTTCTGTATTTCAACAAAAGTATGCACTATGTATGCTGGTCACATTCTTAGGAAATCTGTTCTGTATTTCAACAAAAGTATGCACTATGTATGCTGGTCACATTCTTAGGAAATCTGTTCTGTATTTCAACAAAAGTATGCACTATGTATGCTGGTCACATTCTTAGGAAATCTGTTCTGTATTTCAACAAAAGTATGCACTATGTATGCTGGTCACATTCTTAGGAAATCTGTTCTGTATTTCAACAAAAGTATGCACTATGTATGCTGGTCACATTCTTAGGAAATCTGTTCTGTATTTCAACAAAAGTATGCACTATGTATGCTGGTCATATTCTTAGGAAATCTGTTCTGTATTTCAACAAAAGTATGCACTATGTATGCTGGTCACATTCTTAGGAAATCTGTTCTGTATTTCAACAAAAGTATGCACTATGTATGCTGGTCACATTCTTAGGAAATCTGTTATGTATTTCAACAAAAGTATGCACTATGTATGCTGGTCACATTCTTAGGAAATCTGTTCTGTATTTCAACAAAAGTATGCACTATGTATGCTGGTCACATTCTTAGGAAATCTGTTCTGTATTTCAACAAAAGTATGCACTATGTATGCTGGTCATATTCTTAGGAAATCTGTTCTGTATTTCAACAAAAGTATGCACTATGTATGCTGGTCACATTCTTAGGAAATCTGTTCTGTATTTCAACAAAAGTATGCACTATGTATGCTGGTCACATTCTTAGGAAATCTGTTCTGTATTTCAACAAAAGTATGCACTATGTATGCTGGTCACATTCTTAGGAAATCTGTTCTGTATTTCAACAAAAGTATGCACTATGTATGCTGGTCACATTCTTAGGAAATCTGTTCTGTATTTCAACAAAAGTATGCACTATGTATGCTGGTCACATTCTTAGGAAATCTGTTCTGTATTTCAACAAAAGTATGCACTATGTATGCTGGTCACATTCTTAGGAAATCTGTTCCGTATTTCAACAATAGTGTGCATTTAGTATGCACTATGTAGGATGGTCACCCAAACTTATAATCTAATCTAATGGCAATATTTAAAAATGCATCGTTTGATTTATTCCAAAAGTATAGAAAAGTATGAAAATATAAATGTAGTGAATAAAGTATGAATTGGATTAGTGAAGATAAAAAATATTAATTTTTAAACTGTCGTGTCAAGTAAGGAATTGCAATCAGAAATAATCCACAATAATGAAATAAGACATTGTCAATCTGCCACAGAAGAATATGAGCCAACCAGCGATTTAGCCAAGAGTCTTAAAGTGAATGAACTGTTTTTTTGAAATTTACTAAAGTGGACAGAATGTTGTCCACATTATGTAAAGTTTATTAATACAATTTTATTATAATATTATTTCTGGTCACTGGTGGTGTATTTATTTCAAAATATCAGATACAATTATGTAAAATTTTAATACAATTTAGATAGAGTCTAATTACCGCTGCTGTGATGGATGACCTTATAGAGACACGCTACCAATACTAAATCAACTTTTAAATTATTCTGTGGGTTTTATTTACTTTTGTGATGAAAATGATTAAATCAATATTATGTTAATTATATTACTATTCATATATGTAGGTATGTTATATATATATATATATATATATATATATATATATATATATATATATATATATATATATATATATATATATATATATATATATATATATATATATATATATATATATATATATATATATATATATATATATATATATATATATATATATATATATATATATATATATATATATATATATATATATATGTTAAATCTAAGGTTTTCGCGAGTACAAAATATGTTATTATTAAGTATTTTGGGGATAACCCGCGTCAAATTCTGATTCCCGAGAGAATCAGTCGTCTGCCGACATTTCGTCTGAATCACATCAGACATTTTCAATAGGCGCCTTGTTAATAAATTTCCGTCGCGAGGGATAGTGCGCGCACGTCCGTTCGCGTCGGAAGCTTACCACCAAGTGGTGGTAAGCTTCCGACGCGAACGGACGTGCGCGCACTATCCCTCGCGACGGAAATTTATTAACAAGGCGCCTATTGAAAATGTCTGATGTGATTCAGACGAAACGTCGGCAGACGACTGATTCTCTCGGGAATCAGAATTTGACGCGGGTTATCCCCAAAATACTTAATAATAACATATATATATATATATATATATATATATATATATATATATATATATATATATATATATATATATATATATATATATATATATATATATATATATATATATATATATATATATATATATATATATATATATTATAATATTTTTATCTCGGTTTTCCCGTGTCAGTAGGTCTTGACTAAGACCATTTGTCTTCCGACGTTTCGCCTGAATATCACCAGGCATTTCAAGGACTTAACGAAAAGCACGCGCGCGACACACGTCTACTCACACTGAAAGCTCACCGTCAAGTGACTCGTAGCGTACAAGATGGCCGCTTATGTCAAATATTGTTAGCGCGACGTGATTGGCTCCTTGTGACACGCCCACCTGCTGTCGTGTTCGTTGGTAATAATATTTTATCATTATTTTTGTGTTGTGATTTATTGTTAATTTTAGTTGTGACATTAATATTATTATTGTTGTGTTTTGGGGTTATTTTCGCTATGGTATTATTAATATTATTATTGTATTGTTTGTCATATAAAATGTTCTTCCAGGTACTAGGCAAACGAACTCCGTCGTCCCGATTGTTCATTATATCCCTTCTCTTATATATTTCTATAGCTTCCCTGTAAATTCTGAGAGGTTCACTGTTTAAACTTGCTATTATTTTTGAATGGTCAAAATCTATTGTATGTCCTTCTGTGAGCGAGTGTTGTACAAGTGAGGATGTAAGTTTTTTGTTTCTCATGTCGACTCTGTGCTCCGCTATTCGTGCTTCAACTTTTCGATTGGTTCTTCCTACATAAGTCTTATTGCACGATCCGCACGGTATTTCATATACTCCATGAGCTTCAAGTGGAATGATGTCTTTCGGGTTTCTTAGAAAGGTTGATATTTTATTTGTTGTGCTGAAAACGGTACGTATGTTATTTTTGTTTAATAGACGGCTGATTTTATCGGTGACGCCTTTGATATATGGTAGTCGGGCTGTTGATAATGGTGTTTCATTGGATTTTTCTTTTACTGTTTTTGGACTCTTTAATGCTTTGTTTATTATATAGTCTGAGAAACCATTACAACGTAGAGCATTTTTCGTGTATTCTAATTCTTGTTTTTTATGCTCGTGGTCTGCAATTCTTTTTGATCTTGTTATTAGTGTTTTTGCGACTGAGCATATTTGTGCGGGGTGATGATTGGACGTTGCGTGTAGGTATCTATCGGTGTGTGTGGGCTTTCTATATACTGTGTGCCCCAGTTTACCGTTTGCTTTTTTTAACACTAAAACGTCTAAGAAAGGTATTTGTCTGTTATTTTCCTTCTCCATTGTAAACTTTATATCTTTATGAATGCTGTTAATAGTGTTCAAAAAATTATTTAATTCTTCTTCTCCGTGAGACCATACTACGAATGTGTCATCCACATATCTTAGCCATTTCTTTGGTTTGAGTATTACTTTCTTTAAGACTTCTTCTTCAAACCTCGTCATAAATAAGTTGGCGACTGCTGGTGACAATGACAAACCCATAGGTGCTCCTTTTATTTGTTTGTATGTCTTATTGTTGTAATAAAAAAATGTGTTATTTAAACAGTGATAAAATAAATTTAAAATATCGTCTGTGGTATTGAGTGTTTCTTTGATTATGTCTAGTGTCTCGTTAATTGGAATATTTGTAAATAAAGAAACAACGTCAAAACTCACAAGAATATCTGTACTTTCCAGTTCTAAGTCAGTGATGAGTGATATGAAATGTTCTGAGTTTTTGACATAGGAGTCTGCGGATTCTACATAGGGCTGCAACATATTCGCGAGGAATTTTGAAAGCATTTGTAACGGCGAACCAATGGAACTAACAATTGGTCTGAGAGGAATATCTTTCTTATGAATTTTTGGAAGACCATATAATTTTGGAAAGCGTGACGACTTCTCTCGTGGAATAAGTGACTTCTTGATATCATCACTAAGTTTTGTTTCCATTATTTTAGTTTTCGTGGTTTTCTCAAGATACGTGATTGGGTTGCTTGCATGTATTTTGTATGCTGGGTCTTCAAGGATATCGGTCATTTTCGATTTATAATCTTCACTGTTCATCACTACAGGGAAGCTATAGAAATATATAAGAGAAGGGATATAATGAACAATCGGGACGACGGAGTTCGTTTGCCTAGTACCTGGAAGAACATTTTATATGACAAACAATACAATAATAATATTAATAATACCATAGCGAAAATAACCCCAAAACACAACAATAATAATATTAATGTCACAACTAAAATTAACAATAAATCACAACACAAAAATAATGATAAAATATTATTACCAACGAACACGACAGCAGGTGGGCGTGTCACAAGGAGCCAATCACGTCGCGCTAACAATATTTGACATAAGCGGCCATCTTGTACGCTACGAGTCACTTGACGGTGAGCTTTCAGTGTGAGTAGACGTGTGTCGCGCGCGTGCTTTTCGTTAAGTCCTTGAAAATGCCTGGTGATATTCAGGCGAAACGTCGGAAGACAAATGGTCTTAGTCAAGACCTACTGACACGGGAAAACCGAGATAAAAATATTATAACATATATATATATATATATATATATATATATATATATATATATATATATATATATATATATATATATATATATATATATATATATATATATATATATATATATATATATATATATATATATATATATATATATATATATATATATATATATATATATATATATATATGTAGTTCTACAAACAACTATGTACCTACATGTATAATCCACCTAACTCTCTTTATATTTTAACTCATCATTTAACTAACAAAATATTACATATAGGTACATATAGTGGTTTTAAATTTATTTAAAAAAGCAAAGTTTCAAAGCAATGAAAGGAATTATTATAGTAACAATATGTTGTGCTTGTTATAAGGATATAATTATTATATTCACTCTTTTAATTAAATGAGTAAGGATGGTTTCAACTTATGTAAAATACTTTGTTTGTAATAAATTTATTTATATATTTATGAACATACCTATATAATAAATAATTGATATCTATATGTAGGTAGGTAGGTGTATTAATAGGTAAAGCATGTAGGTAAGTCTTACCTCCTCTGAGATAGTGAGAGTAAAGTAAATACTAACCTTGGCTTATCTCTAGAGACTAAGAGACATATTTCTCCCCACATATAGCCAGCGACAGAGAAGCCGTGTACGACCATTGTATTGAAACATGCATTGGAGTCTAGAAACTTGAGAGTATCGGATGCAACAAGCTGCAATATGAAATATAATAACTTGATATATTGTGTCCAAGTGGAGATACAACCTTTCAACACTTTGTATATATATATATATATATATATATATATATATATATATATATATATATATATATATATATATATATATATATATATATATATGTAGTTCTACAAACAACTATGTACCTACATGTATAATCCACCTAACTCTCTTTATATTTTAACTCATCATTTAACTAACAAATTTTATTTACTATTTTGAATGTGACTTTGTTTATTTATTAGTTTTTATATTAAGTAACCATTACTAAATGGGTTTTTATTGTATTGCCTTTTTCTTTTTTCATAGATGTATGTTCACAATATCTCTTTCAATGGGCATGATGTATAAAACTATATATTTTGTCAATTTTCAGTGTAGTAGGGGAAGGTTTGCACATCTTCCCAACCAAACAAAAATACAAAATGTATGTTATGTGCAATTGATATTTTATTATTGGAGATATTTGCCAGTCACTATTATTTATTAATCTTCTATAAATTCATATTGTCGCTGTATCCTCAATTAATTCAGATATCACCTATTTTTGTTTACAGTACTAGTGGATCTATCCGAGGTACCTGGAGATACATTGCAGTCCATTACATTACAGTTTAATACAGTAGGTACAGAAGTAAAGTGATGTCTCCATTCAAGATGGCCGTCAGTCTAGTTATGAGGAATGGACTTGGAACACTCAGACAGGTATTATATATTGCTATTTCTTGTATATTGGTATTATCAATTTTATACTTATGTTAATTATTATTCATGTAACAAAAGTATTATTGTCTGGGGTACATCTAAAGGTTATTATTACCTTGTTATTAAGAAACTATTGTATTGAGGGAGGATTTTATTGGGACAAAGAAATATGTAATACATATCATAGGTACTATTTATTATAATATTATATTATATCATATTATAATGTTCTAAATCATTGCATTTTATTTTTTAAAATAATATAATGCTATCAAAGTACCTACACAATATTGTTTACCAAAAATGATATCAGATAATATGCAGAACACATTACCATATCATGGTTCATAACTTAATAAATAGTTATTTTATATATAAGTGCATGTATAGGTACTTATATTAAACACAAAACTGTGAGGTGATCCACAATGAAGACAACTTACTTCACAAATGTACAGGAACTTGCTTTTCTAGTCAATCAGCTATCTTGTAGTACATGGTATAAGAAAATATTGCACAATGGTGGGCTTATTGCCATTAGGCAATTTCTTCCAACCAACCAGAATTGTGAATATACATCAACAAAAGAATGAAAGCAAAAAAAAGAACAGAAAATATATATTACACTAAGATAACAATTAAAACAAAAAAAAATGAAAATACTAGATAGCAAAAAAATGATAGGCTAAGGACAAGTGTTCAGGGATAAATTTAGATTTAGAAAAGATTTGTATAGGTAATATTGCTATAAATAAATGATATATTTATTTAACACTTCCTTACACCCTGCGTAAGTATCAAACAGTGTTTAGTTGTCCAGAGAAGCAACAATGAATATCTATTGGTTGGTTGGTTGGTTGTTTGTTTGTTTACAGAGATCCTTCCTGGGATTGACAATGCCAATAGTGAATCAGATTCCTCAGTCCAGGTACCTCAGCTCACAGGACATCACCAAGAACATACAATATGTCTCCAATCATAAGGGACTCAATCTTGAGAGGGATCCCGAAACACTCAAGTATTATTATATTACACTATGTATCACATAACCAACTTACATTGCTTTATATTTTGCATAATATTTATAAGATCTCAATATACCTAATCCTAATTATTTATTTTACATTAATTTGCTTTGAATATATTTAAAAGGCGGCATTGTTATAAATCTAAATATGTATAACAGTTTGAAATAAAGTTTCTCAAACACAGTTTGTTTCTTTGTTTGTTTTGTTGTCAACATTTTTCTAGTAGGTAAATGTTTATCATATTATTTTAAAATTCTGCATAAATTCTTCTAAAAATTTATTAAAAATATCCATTTTTACAGCATTTTTTAAAATAACTCCATAACTATATGTTGTAGAGAAATACATCTTTAAATAATATGAAACAGAACAGACTTCAAAAAAAGGAGAAAGTTATCAATTCAAGATGAAATGGTGTGTTAATATTATGGTGTGTTTGTGGTGTGTTAATATTATGGTGTGTTTGTGGTTTCTCAATTTCAGGTTGGTTCGTCCGATAGAACGTCCCCTCTGTGTGATGTTGACATGGCTATTGGCTAAACAGAAACACATTCACAAATACTGTAAACTATACTTGGAACAAGGATATGATGTCCTCTGTGTCAGTTGCACTCCGTGGCAGCTATTGTGGCCGGCCAAGGGATCACAAGTTGGTTCATTTTATTTATTTAATATTGGTACTATGTCAAATATTAATTTTACACGCACCCAATAACAAACAAGTTGACATATTTTGGAGACTTATGATATTAATCGTCTCACAGATCCAGACTGAAAACACAATTATAAACTGTGTGTGTCTCCACTGGTAATCCAACCTGAGACCAACTTTACAAACTTTAAATACTCGGGGTGCTGATTGAATATTGAATGGAAACCATATTCTGAAATATAGACCACCTCCACCTTCTGCAAATTACAAAAAAACTGCTGTTAAACCATACGTGTTGTCAGTACTGTTGTATGTAGTAGAAGGTTGTATGTAGTAGAAAATCTCAACATAAGATAAAATTGAAACATTGGAAATGTGGCTATACAGAAGGTGGAAGGTGGAAGGTGGCACATCTAGTGGAGGGAAGACAGAGTATGGAGTGTAAAATAATATTGAGGCTTAATAATATTGAGGCAGTGATAGAACAACCTTTAGTATAATCTGTTATATTGAATTATGTACCTATACATATATGTATTATGTTATATCATTAATTTGTTACAATAAATGTGGAGATAACCTTTCAATACAGAAATATGTTCAATAAAGATTCTGTACAAAGTAAGTTGATGTAATGATTACAGAATGATATAAATGTACCTACTTATATAATAATATTTTATAGTTGGTAATGCGAGACCTTCTCAGTTTCCTGGAAGCCAACCCCTCCTTGGCACCGCTAGTGATACACGCCTTTAGTATCGGAGGTTACATGTTTGGAGAGCTGCTCTTTCAGGCTTCCTTCAATACTTCAAGGTTCAGTTGTTTACTTCCTCTACATACATACATACATACATACATATTGCTGCTGCATCCAATATTGTTTGTTGCATCACTCGCTTCCTATTATATTACATATATTACACCTACCTGTCTTAACATATTCAACACAAACTATATTGGTATTAAATAAATGTTTTATTTGATTGCACAACTAAACTGGGAATGGGAAGGTATCGCTCACCATAACGGAGAGGTAGGTATAACAAAGTGTTGAAAGGTTGTATCTCCACTTGGACACAATATATCAAGTTATTATATTTCATATTGCAGCTTGTTGCATCCGATACTCTCAAGTTTCTAGACTCCAATGCATGTTTCAATACAATGGTCGTACACGGCTTCTCTGTCGCTGGCTATATGTGGGGAGAAATATGTCTCTTAGTCTCTAGAGATAAGCCAAGGTTAGTATTTACTTTACTCTCACTATCTCAGAGGAGGTAAGACTTACCTACATGCTTTACCTATTAATACACCTACCTACCTACATATAGATATCAATTATTTATTATATAGGTATGTTCATAAATATATAAATAAATTTATTACAAACAAAGTATTTTACATAAGTTGAAACCATCCTTACTCATTTAATTAAAAGAGTGAATATAATAATTATATCCTTATAACAAGCACAACATATTGTTACTATAATAATTCCTTTCATTGCTTTGAAACTTTGCTTTTTTAAATAAATTTAAAACCACTATATGTACCTATATGTAATATTTTGTGTATTTTGTTTTTAATTGTCTCCTTTACACACAAATGTTTGCATTCTAGTAAAGGAAAATATTTTTTTTACTTACTGTGCATCTTTTTCTATATTTTTTTTACTTTTTTTTTATATGTGTATTATAAATTTAATTTAAAAAAATATTGTTTTTGGGGGTATGTCAAAAAACAATCAGTATTATTTCTACAGAATGAATTTATCCAAATTAGCGTTATCTATGTATGTAGGTATATGCTGGCATATCTGTCAAAGTTTAGTTTCTTATACATTACTCATGAAATAACACTATTGATGGCTTATTAATAACATTGGTAAATAGATCTGACCGACATCTAACACAAACCTATTAACATATTACAAAATATTGACACAAAGCAATATTTTCTAACATACAAGGTTAATGTAGAGCTTTCAGTTTATTTTACAACAGATAAAGAAAGAAATTACAAATACGTAAACTTGAAATAATAAAGATTAAAAGGAGAATTATTTGACAATGTTTAATATATGTACCTATGTAATGTAATGTTGTGTATTATTTAGATATCAGCCAGTACTAGACAGAGTAGGAGCCCAAGTGTGGGACAGTGCAGCTGATATCAGTGAGATACATATTGGAGTACCCAAAGTAATGTTGTAATGTTGTGTATTATTTAGATATCAGCCAGTACTAGACAGAGTAGGAGCCCAAGTGTGGGACAGTGCAGCTGATATCAGTGAGATACATATTGGAGTACCCAAAGTAATGTTGTAATGTTGTGTATTATTTAGATATCAGCCAGTACTAGACAGAGTAGGAGCCCAAGTGTGGGACAGTGCAGCTGATATCAGTGAGATACATATTGGAGTACCCAAAGTAATGTTGTGTATTATTTAGATATCAGCCAGTACTAGACAGAGTAGGAGCCCAAGTGTGGGACAGTGCAGCTGATATCAGTGAGATACATATTGGAGTACCCAAAGTAATGTTGTGTATTATTTAGATATCAGCCAGTACTAGACAGAGTAGGAGCCCAAGTGTGGGACAGTGCAGCTGATATCAGTGAGATACATATTGGAGTACCCAAAGTAATGTTGTAATGTTGTGTATTATTTAGATATCAGCCAGTACTAGACAGAGTAGGAGCCCAAGTGTGGGACAGTGCAGCTGATATCAGTGAGATACATATTGGAGTACCCAAAGTAATGTTGTAATGTTGTGTATTATTTAGATATCAGCCAGTACTAGACAGAGTAGGAGCCCAAGTGTGGGACAGTGCAGCTGATATCAGTGAGATACATATTGGAGTACCCAAAGTAATGTTGTGTATTATTTAGATATCAGCCAGTACTAGACAGAGTAGGAGCCCAAGTGTGGGACAGTGCAGCTGATATCAGTGAGATACATATTGGAGTACCCAAAGTAATGTTGTGTATTATTTAGATATCAGCCAGTACTAGACAGAGTAGGAGCCCAAGTGTGGGACAGTGCAGCTGATATCAGTGAGATACATATTGGAGTACCCAAAGTAATGTTGTAATGTTGTGTATTATTTAGATATCAGCCAGTACTAGACAGAGTAGGAGCCCAAGTGTGGGACAGTGCAGCTGATATCAGTGAGATACATATTGGAGTACCCAAAGCCGTATTTCCTAACAATCAAGTGATGCAGAATGCTCTACAAAAATATATTATGTAAGTAACTTGAACTTAACACTTTATCACATAATATAATGCAATCATACTCATGACATTTTAACAAAATACAAGTAAAATATTTTACTTACATAAATATCAGAAAACAATGTTTGGTAGTTTAAAGAATATTAAACACTTAACTGGAGGATTTCTGCCTCAAAAAAGTGTCCAATAAGTGATATTTTTTTTTGCATTTTATTAGAAAAAGTCACGACGACCAACTGCACACTGTTAAATTCTGTTAACAAATATTAACACTAAAACAAACAAACATGGTCTGCCCACGTTGGCCTCGTCAATACACAAATATATTTGGCTCAAAGAAAGCACTAGGAAAGAAATCAGAACAAGTTCACTCTTCAATAGATGGTCAAGATCTTCGCACGAGTGACACTGGGCCAAGCAGTTAATACATGGTCAAAATCCTCGCACGAGTGACACTGGGCCAAGCAGTTAATACATGGTCAAAATCCTCGCACGAGTGACACTGGGCCAAGCAGTTAATATATGGTCAAAATCCTCGCACGAGTGACACTGGGCCAAGCAGTTAATATATGGTCAAAATCCTCGCACGAGTGACACTGGGCCAAGCAGTTAATACATGGTCAAAATCCTCGCACGAGTGACACTGGGCCAAGCAGTTAATACATGGTCAAAATCCTCGCACGAGTGACACTGGGCCAAGCAGTTAATACATGGTCAAAATCATTGCACGAGTGACACTGGGCCAAGCAGTTAATACATGGTCAATATTCTCGCACGAGTGACACTGGGCCAAGCAGTTAATACATGGTCAAAATCCTCGCACGAGTGACACTGGGCCAAGCAGTTAATACATGGTCAATATCCTCGCACGAGTGACACTGGGCCAAGCAGTTAATACATGGTCAATATCCTCGCACGAGTGACACTGGGCCAAGCAGTTAATACATGGTCAAAATCCTCGCACGAGTGACACTGGGCCAAGCAGTTAATATATGGTCAAAATCATTGCACGAGTGACACTGGGCCAAGCAGTTAATACATGGTCAATATTCTCGCACGAGTGACACTGGGCCAAGCAGTTAATACATGGTCAAAATCCTCGCACGAGTGACACTGGGCCAAGCAGTTAATACATGGTCAATATCCTCGCACGAGTGACACTGGGCCAAGCAGTTAATACATGGTCAATATCATCGCACGAGTGACACTGGGCCAAGCAGTTAATACATGGTCAAAATCCTCGCACGAGTGCCACTAGGCCAAACCACTTAAGTGATTAATAATAATAAACACAATTTGTTGAATTCGGTTCATGGTGTTAAAATCCATTTGCAGAATATGTCACTTATCTATAATTTATTATGTTGAGATGGATCTAGATGTGTGTGATATGATGAATTAATTTTTTTGACGTTGAGACCTACTGAAATGAAGATCTACTGAAATGAAGATCTACTGAAATGAAGATCTACTGAAATGAAGATCTACTGAAATGAAGATCTACTGAAATGAAGATCTACTGAAATGAAGATCTACTGAAATGAAGATCTACTGAAATGAAGATCTACTGAAAAAGATACATTAACTTTTTTCAAACAAAGCTTTTTTTATGTGACAGAATTTTTTTTTATAAAAAGTATTATTGAAATATGAAACTTTGTTATTAAGTTTATATAATGATAGATGTGTTCCAGATATCACATGAAGACTTTCCACGAGTCTGCCACAATACACTACATGCGCTCTAGTCAACAGTTTCATCGCAACCTCTGTAGGGCTCCTGCACTATTCCTTCTTAGCAAGACGGATCCTGTCGGTGCTGAGAATTCCAACAGGAAGGTGCACGACTCTTGGCAGAGTATGGGAATAAAGGTAAATATCATATTGTGTATACTTGGATATTATTATAGACTTGAACATGATGTGTGTAATATAACATTATTTGTGTTACAGACAACTTGGCAATGCTGGGACAAGTCACCTCACGTACTACACTATTCTCATCACACCGGTGACTACTTGAGGCTATTGGCCGACCATCTCGATGGACAACAACTTCTCTCACAACCAGATAAAATCAGAGCTAGAATATCATTGTAGGTAGGTACATACATATATGGAACTTACCCTATTTTAAATTTGTTCCACTTTATATTATACTTCATACATATTATTATAATATGTACCTTGTAATACTTGACCATTATAATATATTGACTGTGATAGCATATCTATCAAAAGATCATTTTCATCAGCCTGTTTGCATCCAGAGTTGAACACACTTCCACTCCTACCATCTGTATATCTGGCAATGTGTCCTGCCCAGTTCCATTTCAGAGTAGTTCCCAGTAGGTTACTTTGGTCTGCTGTCTTATCCACCTATTGGATTTTGTATCTCTCAAAGATATGTTCAACATCCTTCTTTCCATAGCCTTCTGTGTCATCATGAGCTTGATATGATATCAGTTTTACAAGCAATCGTGCAACCAGTCGTGTGTAAAAGAAACATTTAAAATTTTATATTTTTATTATTATCGCTACATAAAATGAAGTGAAATATATATTTTATTTTTCTTTTGAATAAATTATTAAATTTACCAGTCTTAAATTTGTTTCAAGTCGATTGAACCACACCACCCCATTCTAGGTGTAATAATGTTGTGCAAAACTTGTATGTGTTAACTTGAGGTGCACAATTTATTGACCCACTAATATTTATGTCTTATTACTTTCCACACATACACACATATAAAGGCATGACATTACTTTCCTATATCTTAATGTATTTGTAGTAGCTCATTTTTAAAAGATGGCACTTGTAAATTATGTGTCAGTTGTAAAGTTTGGTAGTTAGATGGTTTATTCATTATCACTTTTATTACCTATCAATCTTTTCGTAATTTCTAAAGACAAAATTTAAATATACATATTGTTCTCTTATTTTTAAATATACATCATGACTACATTGACTGTAGGAAATGAAAGTGAACATCACCAAAGTGATTGCATCTAAATATATATATATATATATATATATATATATATATATATATATATATATATGAATAGCTATTTTTCCGGGCTATCCGCTTGTTTTCGTCCTGAAAAGGACGGTTTTGCCGACGTTTCAACCGAATATCATCGGTCATTATCGAGGCTGGTCGGTTCGCAAACGCAGACACGGAGCGACTGTCGCTCCGTGTCTGCGTTTGCGAACCGACCAGCCTCGATAATGACCGATGATATTCGGTTGAAACGTCGGCAAAACCGTCCTTTTCAGGACGAAAACAAGCGGATAGCCCGGAAAAATAGCTATTCATATATCTCTACAATCCGCGAAAATTTAAATTTAAACATATATATATATATATATATATATATATATATATATATATATATATATATATATATATATATATATATATATATATATATATATATATATATATATATATATATATATATATATATATATATATATATATGCTTAGTTTAGGGAACGTAGGAAGATGTATATGTACTTGTTTAACAAGGACATATTCATTTTTTTTTTTTTTTTTAAAAATATATATATATGTATGTAATCATACTCTATTTTCTGTATGTATGTGTACCTATTATTTGTATATTCAATTTATGTGAATATACAATGGACAATTTTCATTTTACATCAGCAATTTAGATTGATTTAGTCAAGTTGATAGATCAATGACAAGCAGTACAATAATAATATTATACTCAAATTATAAATGATTTCTGATTCAAATAAAAGGTTTTCAATATTCTTTATAACTTTTGTATGTGTATATAAAATCACTTAAATCAATTAAATGTATTGATTTGTGCTATCAAGACAATGTGTACAAGAGAAGAGGCTATTTTTAATTATATATTTTAGTTTAGTTTTTAATTATATGTTTGTGTTGAACATTGAACTAGATATGTATTACATATTATTTAATTATATGTTTGTGTTGAACATTGAACTAGATATGTATTACATATTATTTAATTATATGTTTGTGTTGAACATTGAACTAGATATGTATTACATATTATTTAATTATATGTTTGTGTTGAACATTGAACTAGATATGTATATTATATTATAGCCCATTTACACAATGCAAGAACAATAATTGACCTTTGTAACCAACTGTTTACACCTGGATATTAGTCAAATAATTTAATTATCTATATATAAGTGTATCTTGTTTAAACCAAATACACTATGTTTATAAGACCAATACTTGTGTACTATTTTACTAATGCATTGCTTCAAGAAGAGAGGTGTTTATTAAAAAAATATAAATCAAAAAGTATTAAAATTTGGTTCCGTTGATTTAATAAAGTTTATTCAGATTTATCACAGTGACGAGTGTTTATGGAATACTGTGAACTTGAATTACAAGAATTGTGATCCAATAATAATGCTACATTTGCACAGGAATATTAGAGTTGATTTTGGACACACCCTCACTCACCGCACTCAATGTTTGCTAAGGAAGAGAATTATGTGGTTAGATCAAGAGTGTGACATGCTGTTCAGGCGATGCGAGTCATGTATTGCTTCAATATTATTACAGGCAACAAATTTGCATTGTGTAAATGGGCCCTTGAAAACTTTGCATTTTCTAATAATCAACTGTGATGAGATTGTTTTCTGAAAGTTTCATCACAAAGTACATATCTGTCTGTCTGTCTGTAGTTTGGTGGAGTTAATAAAATGGATTGTTTGTTTGCTAATATTTGTAAAATACCATGTTTTGTCATGACATTTAATCTATATTTTATTATAAAACAGTAATTTACCAACATAATACAGTTTGATACATATGTAGAATCAACCAATGTATTGTTATAATAGGGTTTTCATATCTGAGAATGATCTCTGAAAATGATTTAATGCATACCTTACCTAAGAATAAGTTAGTAGATAGTACCTATAGGTATGTATAGATTACCTAATTTTAATAAGAACAACCTCAACATCATAATATTATTGTTATGAAATGTTTGGGTGAGGGAAATTATTTTGTACATAGAAATGTGTTTTTTTATATCTATTATCTACAATTTATGACATTAAAGTTTTTCAACAAAAAATAACCATTTTTTTATTCAACTATTTTGTGCAATAACTCTTCTATCATAATAATATGTATAGTTATGTCGAGTTAAGAAATAATAAGATTTTATTTCAGTTGATGAACAGGAAGATGCAATGCAACACAAACCATATAATATCATCATTTAAAAATTAGGTATACATACATACAAATAAAAATAAAACAAGTGGGTTGTAGCCAACACTAAACTCTACACACCATAGTAAGTGTTTTTTCCTTGTTGAAAGGTTGACAATCTCTAAATGCATTTTTATGAAGTACATTTCTTTTAGATTCTCAAACAAATATAAGATTCCCAGAGGGGACAAAAGTTTTCACAATACACCATACACACAAAAACATTGTCACAAAACTCATAGTAGGTATGCACTTTCTACATAATACCTACCTGTAGTGAAATTTTTTATTACTGGCAAGATGAGCATGTATGAGACAGTGTATCAATGTTGATGAGACAATGTGTATGTGTCAAGATATAAGAATGCGATGTTCGGTTCTCACTGCCTACCCCTTGAGGAAGATAGAAATGTAGAGTAAAAAATACACTTGTCTATAGAGACCAATTGCCAGGCATATTAGCAAAAAAATAGGGTCTCAGATACAAATTTTGCTATAGTTTTTATTTTCTCACCCTTTATGTATTTTGGATCGCTGAACACGAATTTGAAGTTTGCGGGCAAAAATTTTGCCTGGAACTTTGTTTTTTGGGCATTTTTTGACGAAATTTTGGCACTTTTTTCAGTTTTCTGCCTATATCGCAAAAATAAAGCGATTTTTCGGCAAATCATTCAAGACAAAATTAAAGTAGATAAAATTTCCTATATTTCTTATTCAAAACATTTTTTTGTAAGACTAACCGATTCGCCGCTAGAGCGCGCCCGAAAGGGACCATATTTTCATATGGTTTTTTGGGCACTGTTTGACGAAATTTTTGCACTTTTTTCAGTTTTCAGCCGATATCGCAAAAATAAAGCGTTTTTTCGGCAAATCATTCTCGACAAAATTAAAGTAGACAAAATTTCCTATATTTCTTATTCATAATTTTTTTTGTAAGACTAACCGTTTCGCCGTTAGAGCGCACCCGAATGGGGCCATATTTTCATATAGTGAAATTAACCGATTACGCAGAAATCGCCCTTGCTGTGATACTTAAATCGCTGTAACAATTTATTAAATTACACAATTTATATGCTACAAAAGTACATTTTTCATAAATAACATTTTTCTTTGGAAGACTACCCTATTGATTTTCAACCACCGTGCCGTGGCATTTTTGTGTGCCGCGAAATTCTTAAGGTGTGACGCCAAATTTTAGAAATGTATATAATGAGTAAATGGGGCTATATTTCCATGTCTGTGAAAAAGGGCAGGGACAAGGAGAAGTGGAAGAATAGGAGCCACGCCTTTTCTCATTGTATCATCAGTGCTGTAAGACCTAGATCTTTTTTGTCTAATTTATATGTTGGGTTAGCAGCATTCCTATAAAAAGTTTGGATCCCGAAAATTATTGGATGTATTGAGTTCGCTGGGGTTTTTCTTCCACCCTAACAATAGAATCATAAGTATGTGCCGAGGGTTTTATGCAGTTCATTTAACGCAGATTACAACACTCACACGATAGATGGATACAACACATTTCATGTCATGGAAGGGATGTATACCATTGGCCCAGCTTCTGTAGTTCCTACAGATGCCACCATTTCCAGAAACAAAGATACGAGCTGCAGAGGTCTTTAGAAGATTTGGTCATTTGACTTTGAAACATTTTGAGACGAAACAGGGTTGTGATGGATTGAAGGAAATCAAGATGAACGACCTGTCAAGCGAATTTCAAACATCACCGAGCACCTATCCCTCAGCAGTTGAAGTTCTGTGGCTGTACAGCAAACACATGGAATTCTGCATTATTCCTGGATGCAGTGGATTTATGGAGTAAGCGACAAAGGACCTCCTCTTCGTATACTGCTTGCCTTCCTTTCATCAACTCTCCTCCCTCTGATTATGACACAATCTACACCGCGATGCTGGAATCTGTTGAGAAGTGTCGTGCAAAAGGTCAGACGTGATGCTTCATAACATTCGACCGACCCCTGTACTTAAAGGCAAGGTTCATTGCAGCTAACAGCAACGACCCCAGGCTGAAATATGTGGTGCCTCGACTAGGCGGATTTCACCTACTTATGTGTTACTTAGGGTCAGTCTGTTACTCAATGGATGGTAGTGGATGGATGGATTTGGTTAATACCTGCTATTCGATGAATTCAATCGAAAAAATGATGGCAGGGCACGCCTATTACAGAGCAGTCAGAGTCCACATTGAATGAAAACGATAACTCTCTCCCCAGACTTAGAATCAAATTTAGCTAAAGTGTAATATGATTTTGATATATCCCTGATCTAGAGCGATGTAGAGAAATCAGAAAGAAGGTCTTTAATCAACTGGAACAGCTAAAAACACATGGTCCTACCGCCAAGCTCTGGGTCCAGTATATCGAAATGGTCAACCTTGTTAACTATTCATTCTGGCTGAGAGGACAGGAAATTGGGAGTTGCACCTGGAAGCAATCTGAAGAATGCTGCCGTATTTTCATGCCTCATGACACTCCCGTTACTCAAAATGCGTTCACTTGTATCTCCAGGATATGATAAACTCGAAAGTAACAATGTTTCTCGAAGTATATTACAAGTTTACATCTGAAGGTTTTTTACGGTATGACGGATCGCTAACAAATTTTGGTCAGGGATGTGGACTGATATGGTCATTGAGCAGTTTCTAATGAGGAGCCTGAAGGTGCAAGGAGGCCTGACTCATGGACGTGGGGTACAAGAAAGTATTTAAACCAGATGGACCATGTCATTTACATGTTTGTGAGTTAATAGAAAACTACTGTTGAGTTTCATTAACATTATGTTGACTTTCCATTAACATCATGGCCTAACAAGTGCAAGCTCTATTCGGGATGATAAGATGTATGCGTGGTTGCAGGAACACTTTCCATTCCCAGAAAGCCCTAAATTATTTTCTCTGGGTACAGGCATTCTAGGTGATGAGAGGGTAAATTGTCATGAGGCGTGGGAGAAGGGCATGAGGGGCATCGAAAAATGTGTTAAAAATGTCAAATTCCAAAGGAGTGACCGAGTCCAACCTTTTGCCATAATGATCAAAGATTTGAGATCAAAGTAGGCAACAACATTGTACCCACGTTAAAAAAGTTCAACGGAAAGGTGCTGAATGGTGCTAATGGCGCGCAAAGAATGTAAAATAAAATAATATGTACTTATTATAAAAACAACAGTTTGTTTATAAGGGATAAATAACAAGTAAATAATAGGTATATTTTTTGTAATAAATTTGAGATTGATTTTATTATAATTTTTACTAATTATATACATTTCTAAAATTTGGCGTCACACAAAAATGCCGCGGCACGGTGGTTGAAAATCAATAGGTTAATCTTCCAAAGAAAAACGTTATTTATGAGAAATGTACTGTTATACAAATGATATAATGTAATAAATTGTTACAACAGTTAAGTATTACAGCAAGGGCGATTTCTGCGAAAACGGTGAACTTCACTAGATATAGAAATATGGCCCCTTTTGGGTGGACTCTAGCGAAACGGTTAGTCTTACAAAAAAAACTTTTTAACAAGAAATATAGTAAATTTTGTCTACTTTAATTCTGTCTTGTAAGACTTGTCGAAAAAATCGCTTTATTTTTGTGATATAGGCCGAAAACCGAAAAAAGTGCCAAAATTTCGTGAAAAAGTGCCCAAAAAACAAAGTTCCGGGCAAAATTTTTGCCCGCAAACTTCAAATTCGTGTTCAGCAACCCAAAAAACATAAAGGGTGAGAAAATAAAAACTATAGCAAAATTTGCGTCTGAAAATCCTAATAAGCCTAGCCTAGCCTACAATACAATATCAATATTAAGTTGATCACTCAATTTTCCCTTACAGAAGCTATTTTATTTCTGTTATATACATTTTTCATACAAATATATATAATATTTATTTTACATTGATATGGCAGACCATATTTTTTTTCTTTAAATTTTGAATGCTATTTTGATGAGTTTTTTTTTCAAAATTTTAAACAGGATAAAAATACCTCAATTTTCCAGACCATGAGAGCATTTAGAAAATTTGGACAGATGAAATCATAGAGAAGAAAACAACGAATAACTAATTAGCTCTAAGTGAATGAACTTTACATATATGAAGTCAATCGGACTTATAGTTAGGTCTGTAGAGAGGATACAAAAAAAACCAATGATGAAATCATAGAGAAGAAATTAAAAGTTGTCTATGTTCTATGTAATTTACACATATGATGTAAATATGAAGTCCATTGGACTAATAGTTTGGGCTGTAGAGAGGATACAAAAAGGATAATCCGTACGCCATACATACAAACACATCATGACGAAACTCACAGTGTGCACTCTCTACATGATACCCGTTGAGAAATTGATGTAAAAAAAATACTCTTAAAAATTGTGAAATCATGATTCTCCACTATTCCATAGTGTGGAGAGTAAAAAATAAAATAATATTTTTCATGTAGGTACACCACATGCGTACATTGTACAAGGTACCTATATACAAATAAAATTTGAACACAAATCAGCAGAAGAAACAGTGCAACTTAAAAATACATTTGTTTACAGTAATATTTACAAAAGAAAAATAATAATACATAAATAGTCAAGATTCATTCATTACATAATATAATCATTTCATTATATGTAACAACAAACTCTTGTATGCACCATAACCCAATGCAAAGACATCGATCTGCTCAAACTTATTTGCAAGTCTTGGAAGTCTCTGCATTGGTGAGCCAAACAAATAATTTGTGTACACATTTTGTGAGGCGAAACATTCACTATTGCGAGTGAGTCTTGACGGTACACGTAAGTGAATCTGTGACAAAAGACAAGAGGACAATCTACAACACCATTCAGTAATCTGTGAAAAAATGCAAGATCAGCTATTACTCTCCTTATCTCCAGTGCATCAAGAGAGCAAAATGATCTCAAAAATTCATAATTGATGTCAGTAGACTGAATTCCCATCTTAAAATTGATGTACCTCAAAAACTTGTTTTGAACTCTCTCAACGTTATAAATATGAACAGTATAACACGGACTCCAAACAATTGAGTTATATTCCAGTATTTATTTATTTATTTAATATTGCTTTTCGGGCAACTAACAGGTACTATATCAAATATTACTTTAACACGCACCCAATAACAAGTTGCCACATTCTGGAGACTTACGATATTAATCGTCTCACAGATCCAGACTGAAAACACAATTATAAACTGTGTCTCCACCGGGAATCGAACCCGGGACCTTTGGATCAGCAGTAAGATACCCAACCAACTGAACCACGAAGGCCGACAATTGTCTAAGTATTGGTCGAGTATTGGTCTAATTAAACTTTTGAATAATAATATAAATGTATTAATATTTTTGAAATCCCTACTCAAGCGAAGTACAAAACCTAAGGTTCTAAGAGCTCTGTTTACAGTTTGGTTGACATGAGAGATGAGACTAAATTTACTGTCAACTATTACACCCAAGTCTTTAATTTCGTCGACCATGATTAAAGTTGATCCATTGATCTTGTACTCAAAATGAATTATGTTTTTGATACGATGAAATTTTATAACTTGACATTTAGATACATTCAAAAACAATTTGTTAACCACACACCATTTTTGTAAGATGTCTAATGCATTTTGGAGTATTGTACAATCATGCAAGGTCTCAATCGTCTTGTATATTTTCATGTCATCAGCAAACACCAAACATTTTACATCGTAAAGCATACTTATTAGATCATTTATAAAAATATTAAACAAAATAGGACCTAAATGGGAGCCTTGTGGTACTCCACTTACGGCACAGAAATGGTCAGACTCTAACTGACTAATTTTAACAATCATTATCCTCTCATGCAGATAGCTACAAAACCATGACCATAAATTTCCTGTGATTCCCAAAGCTTCGAGTTTACAAAGTAAAAGACTATGAGAGACACGGTCAAATGCCTTGGAAAAATCGGTGTATATACAATCAAGTTGACGGTGGTCTTTAAATGCATTCAAAACATTAAACTGTAGAATTAGTAAGTTAGTCTGAGTGGACCTATTTGGCATAAATCCATGTTGCAAAGGTGATATAATACTGAATAGGTATCTATTAATTCTATTAAGCAGCAATAATTCAAATAACTTTGGTATAGCTGATTGGATGCAAATCGGACGGTAATTCATTATGTCTCAGTGGTTTCCTTTTTTAAAAATAGGAATTAAATAGTTCGATTTCCATGACTTAGGAAAAATCCCAGTGTTCAGAGATAAATTAAAAATTTTGCACAAAACAAATAACAATTCTTTAGAACAATTTAATAGAAAGGTATTTTTTAACAGATTTTTAATTATCTCAATAGAGACGAAGTTGGAATATTTATTGTAGGAGAACCGGGAAATCAAGGCACCTACAGGGCTTACGACCTGTCATCGGCTGGTTTACGTGATCACTTTATGCGCTTGCGCAACGTTCACCAATTATGCCTTTTTAATGAGATCCCTATCAATTCAATTTTGAAAGTTCTATATATTGTAATACTGAAATTCTTTTCGCTTGAAAATAAGGAATTTATACTACAGCCATCTATGGGTGAAATCATGAACAACAATCTTATTATTTTTTATTTATTTTGTTGTAACGCCATCTATTGAGAGAATTGGTTTTTTTTTTTTTTGTAAATAATGAAAGCTACAATTCTTATATCTGTCGCTTTGTGTAGCTTTCATTATTTACAAAAAAAAACCAATTCTCTCAATAGATGGCGTTACAACAAAATAAATAAAAAATAATAAGATTGTTGTTCATAATTTCACCCATAGATGGCTGTAGTATAAATTCCTTATTTTCAAGCGAAAAGAATTTCAGTATTACAATATATAGAACTTTCAAAATTGAATTGATAGGGATCTCATTAAAAAGGCATAATTGGTGAACGTTGCGCAAGCGCATAAAGTGATCACGTAAACCAGCCGATGACAGGTCGTAAGCCCTGTAGGTGCCTTGATTTCCCGGTTCTCCTACAATAAATATTCCAACTTCGTCTCTATTGAGATAATTAAAAATCTGTTAAAAAATATCTTTGACTCCCGACAGGGAAAAAAATCCAATGTTTGCGCATATGCAATAATAAAAATATTCGATAATAGAAAGGTATTTGGAACTTTGTCCGGTCCTGGTGATTTATTTGTATCCAATGATTTAAGTGCCTTTTCCACTTCTTGTTCATCAAAAACAATATTAGGAATTTATATCTATAATAAAAAGTAAAGACTTTTTGATTCTACATTAATTTAATTGAGCGCGATAGGCCTATTTCGCCTTGTTAGGGCATTAACTAAGCTAGTTAATGCCCTAACAAGGCGAAATAGGCCTATCGCGCTCAATTAAACTAATGTAGAATCAAAAAGTCTTTACTTTTTATTATAGATATAACTTATAATGGAATTCTACCAAATAAAAACTTCATCGATAATTAAAAATATTAGGAATATTAAGTTCATTATGCAACTCTGATAGGTCAAAAGTATGAGGTTCTTGTGTTGAATTATCATAAACAGATTTGAAAAACTCCATAAAGAGGTTAACAATTTTTTGAGGTGAGTCAGCCCACTTATTATTTAAGAACATGAATTTAGGCAAATCATAGTAATCACTATTTAGTGATTTAACATATTTATAAAAACTACAAGAGTTTTCTGGGATTAACTCTTCAATTTTAGAAAGGTATTTTTTACATAATTGTTTTGATAATTTACTGCACACATTTCGAGTTCTATTGAATAACATATAATCATTCAACGATCGAGTATCTTTAAAGGTTTTATGGTACCGCTTTTTCAAAGCAACCAAACTAATGAGCTCTTTAGAAAACCAGATAGGATAACTCAAAGTCTTAAACATCTGGATTGGCCCGTAATCATCTAAAACCTCATAAATTATAGAATAAAAATCTTCTACTTGACTATTCACGTCACCACTTATGAAAATTAAGTTCCAGTCCACATTATCAAGAACACGTCTGATATCATTATAATTACAGTTTTTAAAATTACGCTTGAATATATCACCAATACTATTGACATCAGATTTTAGATTGAAGGTCACATCCAACGGTGGATGATGAAGATCAATTGGCAACAATTCCTCTACAGACAGGTTAACGTTTAGTTGATTAATGTTACTAAATACTAAGTCTAGTATGCGTTGATTCTTATTTTGAATTTTATTATAATGTTTAAGACCAAGAAAGGATGCCATATTTACAATTTCAATTTCGTTTACATTATCAGATGGATTAGTGACACAACCGTCCTCCCCATCACTTTTCCATTTCAAATTTGGCATATTATAAACAACAACTAGCATTTTAGCTTCCGGATATTTAAATCTAATACTTTCTAATGCATCACAGTGGTTTTTATATACTAAACTATCAGAACAAGGGGGAATATAGACTGCACACAAGATTAAACAATAAAAAGGCAAAGAAATTTTTACAAATAAATGCTCAACATTGTTGCCAGTACATTTTATAGTATTTGATCTATATTTTTGCTTTACAGCAATCAATACTCCACCTCCTCTGTTTTTTGTGATAGAAGTTATTGAACTACGATCACACCTATATTAACATAATTTTTAAATCCAAGTTCACCATTTTTAATATTTGAATTTAACCAAGTTTCTGTCAATATCATAACATCATAATCAACACTTGGAATGAGAGCTGAGAGATATTCCAATTTTGTATTTAGACCGAGCACATTCTGATAATACACATTACACTGAAAAGAATTTAGTTTTTTCGAAACTGGACTATCTTAGGTACTGAATTTACAAATTTAATAGAAATATTTTCTTCGCCGTTCTTATTCCTCAAATCCAGTTCATTCCATAAGTTTTTGAGCTAGCTTCTCTGCAAAGGTGTCATATCTCGTTTCAGCTTAATACTGCCTGCTAGATTTATATTCTTCACTAATAAAGATTTGGCATGTGAAGCATCCTGAAATTCAATTTTAACAGAGATGAAGACTCTACGACTCATCGCAGGCGTAACACTTCTTGACAGAGTAAGGAACTCGGAGATAAGAAGAATCTGTGATGTCGAAGATGTTGTGCGATGGGGAAGAACACGAAGACGATTCTGGAGAGATCATGTGGGGAGAGCGGGTTCGGATCGAGTGGTGAGGATGGCAGCGGATGGGGAGATAACAAATGGCAGACCCCCTGGAAGACCACCCAAATGATGGAAGGATAGCTGGACGTCCACTTCACAAGAGCAGGCTCCGAGAATAACAGGACACAGTCCTAACAAAAGAACAAGAAGAAGGTGTGATATTTCTATGAATAAACAATAAAACCAATCAAATGTTATTCAAAACTTTTATTTATTTGTAAAAAAATATCAAATTATAGAATTATGTATAAAAAAACTTGGTACATTTTGTATATATTATAAGTTTTGAATACAAATTTACCTACTTGTACTTTACAAAATAGAGAATGAACATTTTTTAGTTATATTATTGTGTTTCTAGAAAACCAGTTGTTGAGTTGATACCAATAATTGTAGTTAAACTTCAGAAAATAGATTGGCTGTTAATACATTAAAAATATATTATATTAAATTTGTTTCACAGAGTAAGTAGCTTTATTTGAATTACGATAGTCAAAAGATACTAGACTGAAGACGGGGGTTTGTGAGATAAAACAGCAGGAGCGTGAAATAGCTGGGGTCTGCACACTAGTGTATGAAAAATGCCCTCAGCTATGACAAAAATCATTATCTAGGTGCTAGAAAGCTTTTAAGGAATTATGTGGTCATCCAAAATGGATGTGTTTAGTAGGCATATTTAATACATCCCCAGCATAGACCAATACAATTATGTATATCACCGTACAAAGCACAAGTTGCTCTTGTAACAAGTTAAGTTAAAAGTATTTCAAATTTTTATAACAAGTTGTTCAATTTCTTACTGTATTTACTTTTTTCTTTTTCTTAATATGTTTGTTTGTAGTTTTATCTTCAGTTTTATTTATTAGATTTATCTTTACTAAGTTTCCATTTTGTTGCTTTTTAACTTGATGGAGCATTTTGCTTTTTGCAGTTTTCTTTCCTATCTTTGTCAATTTACTGGGCATATTTCTAAACCTAGTGTCTTTCTTCATTATACTCTTATTCACATTTTTTGTTGTCATCTTTAAATCTTGATTAACTTTAGAATCAGAATCATCTTGTTTGGAACTTTCTTCTTCATTATTCTCTGGTTTCAAAATGTTTCTCTTCAATTCTTGCATCTTCTTTATTTTCTCTTTCTTTGCTTCTATTCTCCTAAGTTTTATTTTCTTTTGATATCTGTAAAACATAAATAATGATATTGTACTAATAAAATGATGGTGAATGTTATTAATTATTTGATATTCCTCTTTGCAAATAGACAAAATGGCTTCATCAACAGATAAAATAGCTTCATCAACTTACTTAGCTTAGCTAATAGACAAAATAGCTTCATCAACTTACTTAGCTTAGCTAATAGACAAAATAGCTTAATCAACTTACTTGGCTTAACTAATAGACAAAATAGCTTCATCAACTTACTTAGCTTAGCTAATAGACAGTATAGCTTCATTAACTTTACATTAAAGTGGGCATTTAATAACTTACTGTTGTTTCATATAAACAGAGACATTAATTTATACATTTCAATTTTGTCTTTTAAATAAAAAAAATGCATATATCCTTGTTAAACAAGTACATATACATCTTCCTATGTTCCCTAAAATAAGCATAAATGCTTGTGCTATGGGTGAACGAAATCGGTCGAGGCAGGATTCAAACTCATGACCACTGGATTACTAGTCCAGTGCACTAACCGCTCTGTCATCGACCCATCTAAAAAAATCTTGTAAGCCTTTTTATTTCTAATGTGGATACACTTACCTCGCTTCCATGTAATCTGGATTCAGTCCTTTGACGAGCCAATCCTTTCTTCTGTAATTTTTGGACCTCTCGTCAAAGTCCTCATTGTCCAGATTTATCTCAGCTTCTCTCTTTGTCACAGAAACTTGAGTGAAAATCTTTGCTGCTTCTTTGTCTGAAAAATATAACACATTAAAATAAATACTTTGGAAGGAAGACTAACAGCTATGCATCAGTGTTATATTAAGATAATAATTTAACAGCCAATAAGAAGTCTCACTTCCTTGCACCCCGCACAAGTGGCAAGCTTATTTCCATATGCTAACCAGTGATTCCAGCCCAGAGAAGCAATATTTCTGTGAGAAGAAATAAATTTATATAAATTTCTCCTCTGCTAGGGATCGAACCGAACCCAGGACGCCTGCACAGAAGCCACAGCAAATTATTTGTATTTCTCTAGAGTAATTGACTTTTAATTATCAATAAATAAGAATGTCTTAAAATATCATTTACTTTAATTTTGTATATAAAATGATAAGAGCCAATAAAATATTTGACAAGTAAATGAATGTGAAACCAACCATCAATTTGATATTCAGTAAGTTTGGTTTTAATCTTGTCTTCAATAGCAGCGAGGCACATCAGGTCATATGGTGTGATGAGAGAAATAGCCAAACCAGATCGTCCAGCTCGAGCCGTGCGACCAACTCTGGAATATATAATACAATACAATGGCAGATTCACATCAGTTATAAGAAAGACAGATATATATATATATATATATATATATATATATATATATATATATATATATATATATATATATATATATATATATATATATATATATATATATATATATATATATATATATATATATATATATATATATATATATATATATATATATATATATATATATATATATATATATATATATATATATATATATATATATATATATATATATATATATATATATATATATATATATATATATATATATATATATATATATATATATATATATATATATATATATATATATATATATATATATATATGTTAACTTTTAGGTTTTCACGGGTATAAGATGAAAAAGAATTTTCTGGGTTAACCCGTGTCAGATAGTCCTGAGAAGGACTGTTTAAGACCTGACGTTTCGCCCGAATATCATCGGGCATTGTCGAAGGAACGCAACGAAAACCGAGCGAGAACGAACGCGCGCGAAACACGACCGCACACACCTAAGGCTTTCCGTCAAGTGAGAAGCGCCAGTCTTGATTTCGAAAATTCATCCACCATCGCTAACTTAAATTCCGAACCACAACGCATATACAGAGAGGCAATTGAGATTTTCAAACATGCAAATAATATGAACAGCAGAAATGACGCGATAAGAATTCCTCAAACATGGACAAATATTCTAGATAGTAATACTCATAAAACTAAAGTAATAATTAGAAATTCAATACCTCCACACATAACAAAACAAACAATATTTGAAAAACCCACTATTAAAATGACAACTCGTTCGCAAAGTCGGCTTAACGGTACAAATAATAGAACAAATAGCTAATAGGTGCGGGGAGTGAAGGGGTAGAGGGGGGAGGGGAACCTACCCGCTCGCTACCTCTGCGCTCATGCATAGACTGGCGCTTCTCACTTGACGGAAAGCCTTAGGTGTGTGCGGTCGTGTTTCGCGCGCGTTCGTTCTCGCTCGGTTTTCGTTGCGTTCCTTCGACAATGCCCGATGATATTCGGGCGAAACGTCAGGTCTTAAACAGTCCTTCTCAGGACTATCTGACACGGGTTAACCCAGAAAATTCTTTTTCATATATATATATGTATATATACATATATATATATATATATATATATATATATATATATATATGTTATTCTTCAGGCTTTCGCGGAGAGGAGTAAATGATGCGTCGATTTCTCGGGTACTCCGCGTCGTACGACGCGGAGTACCCGAGAAATCGACGCATCATATATATATATATATATATATATATATATATATATATATATATATATATATATATATATATTAGGGTGGCCCTTATTTTTCGAAATTCGAAATTTCAAAGTGCTACCCTCTGAAATGGTTACCTACCACGAAAAAATAATTCCCTCAAAATTTTGACTTAATTGATAAAGTGTAACCCGTCGCGCAAACGTGTCAAAGTATCGATGAGGGTAGTAATACTTGGCGAGCTACTCTGTTTATAGATATGGATCATCAAATGAGGACATATTGACAAGAATAAACATGTATAATACGAATGTGCATGAGATAGGCGGCTGCTCGATGCTCATTAAGTTCATAACATTGTACAATACCAGTCAGTTCTTTATACACTGTAGTTCGCAGTTTGTAGATTCACAGAGAAAACGAGGTAGTCATCAAATAATAACTGATCGTTTGATTTCTGCTTTAGACAAGTGTACAGTAAGTGATCGAGATTCTATGCACCTTATTTCTGCAGTAGCAGATGCTTTAGGGCATGATTTAAATCATTTGATGCTAAATAGAACATCGCTTCAAAGATCTCGTCGTAAATTGCGACAAATGAAAGCCATGACAATAAAAAATAATTTAATAATGCTGATTTAAATACGGCAGTAATTCATTGGGATGGTAAGCTTTTACCTAGCTTAAGAGGGCATGAAAAAGTTGATAGACTTCCGATAATCATTACTAATGGTGATATTGAACAGATTATTACGTTCCATCACTGGAAAAAGGTATGGGAAAAATGCAGACTGAAGCTATTTTCCATGTTTTGTGTGACTGGGACATGGAAAATACAGTGAAAGCTTGCTGCTTTGACACAACTGCAGCAAATACTGGTGCACTCAAAGGATCTTGTGTTCTTCTTGAAGGACTTATAGAAAGAAAGCTGTTATATCTACCCTGCAGACATCATATTAGTGAAATCCTCTTAAGAGCAGTCTTTGAATGTAAACTTCCAACAACATCTGGTCCTGGTGTTTCATTATTTAAAAAAAGTTATGATGTTTTTTCGATGAGGACATATCGATTGAAATAAAAGAGAAGATGCGCCAAAATATAAACAATGTTGATGAGTCGGAAGAAAAAGTGCTCATTACACCTAAAATAATTGGTTTAAAACGTTCCAGAGTTAAAGAAATCGTTAAAAATGAACTAGACCAATTTGTTTGTCCAGAGACTAAAATATTTTTCATGCGATTTAATATAAATTATTCTTTTTTAAGTAAAACCACATATTAATGGGAAACTGATGAACATTACCAGATGGTGAAAATAATGGTGGAAAAATAAGGTGATGATACAGCTGAAAGAGGCGTCCACTTGATGGAGGAATACAATAAGAAACTAAGCTCTGATGAAGATCAGAAGCAGTATATTATACAAGTTGTTTCCAACTATCGAAAAAATTATCCGGATTGCCAAAAACAAACTCTGATTATTGAATAAGAACACGTCATGTTGAAAATTGCTATATTGTACTTTTTACCCACGAATAAAGAGTTTTTCTCTATCAAATTTTGTTCTTTTACATTATATTACAATAATAATTGAGAAATCAATACCTGCATACCCCTTTTACGAATCTATTATAGTAGTATATATCTGTGTAAGGTAGCACAACAAGCCACACCATGTGGTTTTCCCGAGGTAGTATAATGCGACGTTTTACTGTAATTTTCAAAACTTTGACACATTTGCGCGACGTGTTCCTCTTTGACGATTAAAACGAAAATTTTGGAGAGTTATTTTCTTATAGTAGGTAACCATTTCAGGGGGTAGCACTTAAAAAAAATCCAACTTTTTTTTCCCCCATACATTGAAGGGCCACCCTAATATATGTATATGTATATATATGTAGGTACCTACCTATGTACATATTCATTAGGTTCCTGTGGCATCTTGTGGTTGACCACCAAGTGTACAGCGGGGATATCTAAACCACGACTGGCAACATTAGTGGCGATGAGGACCCGCGCCACACCACTCCTAAATCTAGCCAAGGCTGCGGCGCGCTCTCTCTGCTTCATATAACCATGCAGTGACACATTCTCCACACCTATGTTGATCAACGTCATGGACAATACTTGACAATCCCTGAAACAGACACAATCTGTAGATACAATAATAATATACATATCTCATAATCAATATTTGTTTACTCACTTTTTTGTTGTAGTAAAAATAAGAATATTTCCATTCTGATTGTCTCTGATGTAAGTCCTCAGTACTTGAACGAGGAATACATCTCTAGCATACGCAGGACATATCACATAGCGCTGGTCTAAACTTGTTACTGTCACCTGAGATGCTTCTTCTGTCCAAATATGAAGATTCTACAATACATGTTAATATAACATTATGTTACATATATTATATTATATGGTACGTAGGTATATTGTGTTAATTCAATTACATATAATAAAAGGAATTATATCTATACCTCGGTATTTAATGTAAACAGTTGATTTGATCTAATCTGTTCTGTTATAGTTGCGGAGAACAATAATGTCTGTTTCTTGGAAGGAAGTTTGTCCAACACCACTCGTAGGTCATTGTCATATGATCCACTTAATAATCTATAACGCAATCGTTGTCTTTACATATATATATACATATTATTGAACAAAAGTCCTTATATACATATATGTCACCAAAATATATAAATAAGGTGTAATTCTTAAATATAATTATTAATTATTGTAATATTAATCAAAAACAAATTAAATATGTATTAACCTGTCTGCTTCATCGATGACCAAGAATTGTATTTTGTTGAGTGAGAAAGTGTCACATCCGTTGATATGATCGGCCAATCTTCCCGGCATTGCGACCACCACGTGGGGTCTTCTCGACAGACTCTGTCCCTCCAGCACTTGATCATTTCCTCCCGTCACCACACAAACACGCAGACCCATCGGTTGACCCAATACACTAAACTGGTCGCCTATCTACAATAACACACAATCTATTATAATCTATCACCATAAATAATATACATATATAGATATCTCTAGGTTATGTGAGGTTACCTGATGAGCTAATTCATGTGTCGGAGTAAGAACAAGGGCAAATATTCCATAAGGATCGTCCGACAGTTTCTGTAACATTGGAAGTGCAAAGGCAAATGTTTTGCCAGATCCTGTCTTAGCACCTCCGATACAATCCTTTCCTTCTCTTATACTTGGAATACATTCCTTTTGAACCGGTGTTGGATTCCTAATACCTTAAATTACAAACTATTATTAACCCTGGATTAGTCGCGCTATAGGTACTGCATTACATTTTATCAGATGCGGTGTTGTTCTTTGTTCCTCCTGTATTTCTCGCTCGCACTATTTGTTATCATAAATAACTGGAGATGTGCCGACTATGACGTTGGCCGACTAGCTGACCAGCCGATTGTAAAGAGGCCGACTATTCGGCCAAGCCGATCACGGGGGTATTCGGCAATATACGTGATGCTTCGTTTACAACTGACATGCTCGCAAATCGCAACCGCCGCCTGCGAGCGTGTCAGAAAATGTTGGCACATGTTGTAGGTAGTTCTTCTACTTGGATTTGCGAATTGGAGGAATCGTCGTCGAACATTTCATCACAGAACCTGACTGAGGTTGGATGTCGTTATATGATATGGTTGTTTATAATCGTAATATTTGCTGTTTTGCCTCTGCCCACCACAAGAAATTATCATTTGGCACTGTTTACACTTGACTTCATGGGAATCATTGTCCAATAGGTCATCAAAATCCATAAACAAGACTTTCTTTTTGACATTATTAAATTTTATTAATAAGATATTAAGTTGTTTATTTGTGAATTGAAATACTAATTTTGTTTCATAAATGTCATAGATATTTTTTCTTTACAAGTCAATCATTTTAGAGACTGATCTGTTGATTATTAAAAGAAAGGTTGATTTACATTTCAAAATGTATTAGACTGATTCTAAAATAAAAATATTAATTCACATTCAAGGTTTTATTTTATGTGATTCCTCCTATATATACATTTTACTGAGAAATACACACAGAATGAGAAGCCGGATAGTCGGAGCTCTTTGCCAAATAGTCTGATTTACCGACTAATCGGAACATCACTAATTATAATGGTTTTTCCTCGTCATCATTTCAATATTTTTTTAAATAAATACTAAAATTCAAACTCTAACTGTACTAAAATTTGTTGTTGTAATTTCATAAATTCATTACAAATATTTGCTTTTGGGTTAGTAAAATATATATTCAACAAGTAATTGTATATTTACCATTAGAACGGAACATAGCGCGACCTTAGATTATATATGATACAGATACCTAGTCAGCGCAATGAATGTATGCCAACTAAAACTACGAGGAAACAGACGAATTTCTAGTATACGTACACCTACCGATACGCACACCTACATAGTACGTAGACCAACCGATCTACCGCCTCACACACACATGTAAAAAAAACTTGGCAAACATTTTAATTCGAAATTTGTACTACACGCGGCTTCTGTACATTATAATTTTATGAGCGTGACTAATAATGTCACAAAACTAAGCGCAACTAATGCAGGGTTAAAACATATCAACTTATGCTATATTTCAAAAGATGCTACGAAAGCCACTGATTTGTTTTTACAGTTATATTATGTTACAACATGTTATTTTAGTAAAAATTAATTGGAATGGTTTTGTAGTAACGTAATAGCAAAAAAGTTTCAAGTAAAATTTCTACTCACCCAAGGAACGACATTGCTTTATAAGCCAAGGTTTAATACCGAGGCTTTCAAATGTAACATTATCACTAGACATGATATTTTTTTTATATTGATTCACGATTTTATCGATGTTTATTTTAGGTTATAGCATAATGCAAACATGTGCCAATGCCAAATGAAGGCATAAATGTCAAAATATTTGACAGTTGACAGGACACAGAAATGTTACTATTTAAATATCTGTCTAGATTTTTTTACTTTTGGCAATATTATCAAGTTTTTTTTGTTTCTATAAGCCGCAGAGGTAAGTATAAGATGGCGGCTATCTAAGAACACTTTATTTTGTCGTCAATTTAAATAATTGATTGTTTCCCGTGAGAGCCAGTTAATTGAAAGTATTTTGAGTCAATTTGAGTCATCATATGATTGAACGAGAGAAATCCGACGACCCTATTTTACGGTTGTATTTATCCAACTCGATTCGTTTAATGTATTTCTCTTAATGAATTGACAGTATTCAGCCAAGATGTGCAAAATTTGTATGGCCAGGTAATTTTCATGGTTTTTTCAACTTTGAAGTTAAAAATCACCAACTTATATTGTAAATAAAACACCAACAACCATCATATATGTTCTATACATGGATTTACTCAGAGTTCAGAGTAGAATATTTAGTGTGTCTATATATGTTTCCATCTGTCCCTTATAATTTTTGATCGGCTCAATACACAGAGCCGAAAATATATAAATATTTATCGGACTAAAAAACTTTTTCTCAAATATTTTTTACTAAGAAAAATGATTTTGTTATGATGAATTTGTGTTTAAATCCCTAGGTATATTTCCATTTTTTTTTAATATCGAAGAACACCGCAATACCCCAATTAGGTAATTTATTATTCTTTAAATAATATTTAAATTATATCTTTACCCTTTTTTAACAATTTTTATATAAATTGAATTTAGTGACGACATTGTTTAATACAATTTGTATGGCAGTGTACACAATATCTACGGGGACTCAATAGTTTGATACTTAATCTCCAAACATACATACATACCATCAAGCTGTTTTCATATTCTGGGTACAAAGAAAGGACTGACCTCTCCATACTATCATATCTTGACCTACATACTTTGTATAGAGAACAAAATATCTTAAATTTAATATTCAATAATTTGTTTGGTACGTATTCTTCAACCATACATTCTATTGCCATCGACAGTTGGCTCTGGCTCATTTTCTCTCTCTCATGCAACTAGTTTAATACCAAAATATATGAACCAAATATGTTAAATATTTTTAGATATATTATTGTGTTTTGTAATGTAAAATATTTATTTAAGATGCATCCAATAACAAGTTGCAAGACTGAAAACACAATTAAAAACTTTGTTTACACCGGGAATTGAACCCAGGACCTTTGACTCAGGAGATGGATATCTAACCAATTAAGCCACGAAGACCGACAATGTGGAAATAAAAAAAAATTAAATATCGACAACCCCTTGATACTGATACCAGGGCGCCCTGTGGCCTTGATATTGATATTGATACCGGGGTGCCCTGTGGCCTTGATATTGATGCCGGGGTGCCCTGTGGCCTCACTCTCCAATGCAACTTTGTAACAGAGAATAATGCGGTAGGTCGGTATGTCTCAATAGTAATATGGTTGATAATTTGAATGTACACAAGCGACAGGTAGGTGTAAGTTCTAAACGAAAGAGAAACCCATCGTCCTGTATCCTTTTTCGTACCATAGTTTTTATAATCTTTTCATTGCACGTAACAACAATAAACAATTGGTATTTGGACATATTTTATTTTTATAATATTTTATTTGGTTGCGCAGGGGAGTGGAGTATCAGTCGGAGATTGGTGGGTGAGTGGTAAGCGTGACTTGAATCATAAAGGGGCCCCTTAATCCCGCATACATGGTCGCAAGCCCATGTGGCTCGCCTGTTCTGGCTGGTACTCTGGTCGCCTGTGCTCGTGGGCCTGGATTCATGAATCCAGTGAAACCACGATTGCCTTTCTCTTTTGTATCTTATGTCAATGATTTTTTTGATAGCAGATTTTTAGCTTTAGACCGCCGACGAGAAAAACAAATTTTTGAAATTCGAGAGAAAAAAATCTCCTGATAATAAGACTTCATTTGCTCTGCATTTTTGGATGGATTCTGCATCAGAAAGGGCTCCGATACCATAGAACCATGCTCGTCCTGCAGCCTCACTGTTGTGCCCAGCCGCTGTCTATTTAAAATACAGTCATTTAGGTAAATAAATAATTGGTATGCATTGTATTTGTTTGACATGTTTATTATTTTATGCATATCATATAATATACTTATACATTGTGTTCATACTCCTTGACATATTGTGTAGGTAATATTTACAATGAAGAATATTTTTTTTACAAGCACAATATACAAGTCAGAAAAACCATAAAATTGATGTAAATCTATAGAAAAGTTTAGTAAAAACATATTTATTAAAACTTATATTTTTTTTTATTTAATTTGAAATCCATAGCTAATTGTAAATAATGTGGATTGAATTATTAAGACATGGTTTATTTCAAAATATTGGTCATTATAAAATATGCACAACATTAATTTTCACTCTCATAACATAACATGATTCTTATCCTTTATTTTTAAAAAGAAACTTTTTATATAATATTAAACATAACAACTTATATTTCAATAATATCAAAACAACTAGTTTTGTAAATTAAGTAAATAATATATTGGACGGACTTTTGTTAATAATATAGGTACATAAATATTAATAATGTATTAACACTTCCATTTTGTAATGATATATATACATACATACTACAGATATACATAATTTGAGTGTAAATAATCAATTTAGATCCATTTTCAACTAAGTATTGTATTTTAGAATATTATATTTATGTGTATGTAAGTGATGAAACTAAATCTTACTTCTGAGTATTCATTGAATCATACAATTTAATAATCAATTAATATACTATTGCAGCATAATAAAAGCTTTTAATTATTTTTTAATTGGGTATTTTTATCAATAATATTATAGTATAAATATTTGAGGTATATCTGTTTAGTTATTTTTATTCATTTGTGATGTTCATGCCTGAGTATGTATATACTCAGCCAAGCTTTGCCTGCAGAAAAGCACATTTACAAGTTATTTTGGGTGAAAACAATTATGATTTTCGGTGAATGTTTTAGAGGCTATGAATAAGATTTGAAAATATTTGATCATCCATACAATATGCAAACTTTTAAACTCATTAATAATGAAAAGTATTTTTCTCAAGCAAATTGTTTATAAAAATGTAAGTTCACCAGTTTTATAATAACATCACATATAAAACATTTAATTTGCTCTCATCATGTTATACAATATTATGCTAGACTTATTATATCCAAATCTGAATCATTGAATTTATACATTGGAGATTCATCTAGTACACATTTGTAAATACATACACTTATACATACATAGTCATTTCCATCAAAGTGTCCATCAATGCAAAGAGACATTTTACTTATGAATTTATTGAGTAACAAATTATTTTTATTCTGTTACAATCCATAAATAAACCTATGTTATTTTAATTCAATATTTGTATGTACATAAATATATTTAGTTATATTTTATTAATTAATTGTTTTGTTTGGGTTATCATCATTTGGTCAGACTTGTCAAATCTTAGTTTAAAACATATTGTTGGTCGAGATTTTGAATTCCTATGCAATTACTTTCGTCCCTCGGTCCCCCGCCAGTAATTTGGTGCAACAATCTCTAGTTTACCTTTAAATATTTGTATGGATTAAGATGACGTTACTTCATCACTTAGGCCATTCCATAGTCCAGCTGATTGTACTTGAAAAGAAGAGCTGAAAACTTCTGTATTGTGGATGGAGATAGCTAGTGTGGTATGTTCAGCAGATCGAAGGGGTAGGCCATTATTTGACAAGAAAACGACGTAATTATTTAAATATTGTGGTGAATATGGGTTATAAATAATCTTATACAGTACCTAATGACAATAGTGTTATGACAATCTTGTATCTCTGATTACTTATTCAGATAATTAACAGATTTACAAATACATATACTTAATTTTTTTTTTTTTTTTTAATTTTGTCAATGCTGACGGTGTTGAATATGTAGAATTCCATAATGGGTATTTTAAATCAAACAAATGATTTGGTCTACATATATATTTTTTCCTGAGTCCAGGACGACCGTTTCAGCTTATTAGGCCCTTATCAACCAGTTGATAAGGGCCTAATAAGCTGAAACGGTCGTCCTGGACTCAGGAAAAAATATATATGTAGACCGTATCATTTGTTTGATTTAAAATACCCATCATATACTTAATATTTAAACTTGTCCCCATGTATGTTTTTGTGGTTTTGTAATTAAATTTATTTCAATGGTTTTCTTCAAAAATATATTTTCTTTAGTGTGGAATTTTAAACATTTTATTATGAAAAACTTTCTAAATGGCAGCATTTACGCAGAAAACTGCTTACTTTAAAAATAGGAAAATCATTTGTAAATACATTCTTCTGGCTTTTAAAGTAAACAAAGTATTTGCTCATGAAAAAGTACATTTTTTGACACTTCACATTTGAAATAAAAAATAAATAAAACATAAAAAGATGATTTTAAAGGCCATAAAAGAAGCGATATACCTACATATAGTGTATTTAACATTTTCTCGTTTAAATACCCACATATATGTTATAGTGGGGATTGAAATATAATATATTATAATGATATGTAGGTACAGTTATTGTAAAACATCTTAAACCGGTCACATGGCCGGGTGCGTAGCGTAGATGGCAAATTTGTGTCTTTTTGTTTGATTGGTATATTATCTGAAAACCACCCCCTTCACGACGATATGGCTCAAAAAGTTTGATGGCATCTATGCAATAAAACATAGATTCCATCATTTACAGATTACTGAGAGAGGACTAATATGAAATATTGTTTAAATGTATAATTATATTATACCTGCTAATATAATTTTTTTCCCTTACATTTCTTTAAGTATATTAATGACTGTATTAAATAAATTAATATATTCTTATTTATTTATGGAACTTTACGAATTATATTTATTTGCTATAAGAATTTGTAGATAAAGAACTTTTTAAATTTTATAAATATTAATTTGTAAGTTTAAGTTATCGAGAAATTAATGTGTAATAATTCATTTCTAAGATATTCACTCATTTCTTATAAATGTTATCAAATATTTTCATACAAAATTGATATTTAAATTTAAAGCTATGTATATAAATGTTCAAAATGTAAATGATTAATAAGTATTTAAATGAGCAGCCATACTTATCTGGAATGTCAATCTAAATTTATACCTAAATATATACAAATATAATAACAAGAAAGTACTTAGTACATTTAGCAAATAGCAAAACAAAATAAATATTTGAAATTTATCAAAAACATAAATAAAATTTTAAAATGAAAAATAATATTGTGGTTGCGTACACTTTGTGTCAATAATGTAAATAAAAATTACTTACATAATTTTTTGATATGTTGGTAGCTATAAATATAAATTTATAACTTTATTTCATTTCTAATTTAGGTATTACAAATAAAATTCAGTAAATAAAGTGGTTCATTTAAAATTTATGAAATAAAAACCACGGTCAATTTGTATACCTATATATATACATTTTTATATCACTAACAAATATAAAAAAATATACTTCCTTATAATATTTGTGTGATTTTAAATTCAACAAAAAGTTTTACAAATAATTAATATTTAGGGAGTTTTATATTGACCCTTTAGTTTATTAAAGAAGAAATTTGAGAATAAAAATGCAACTAAGGAATAGGGAACATTCATATTTTTAATATATTATTTTGTAAAATTAAAGAACTAATGAAAAGTGTATTTTCACTCTGTCTGTTAACTTCATATTCCTTTCTGTTGCATTTTAAAATGTCCTTCAATGATTAGAAAATTCATTTTATATTTGGCACAAATATTTTCACTAGTTGGCTGAAAGATTCATTTTTCTTTGTGGTCCAATAAAAACAATCCAGTCCATACTATTTATTTATTTGTTTATTCCTTGAATTTATTATGAGAATAATATATTTTTTGTGCAAATAATTATTGCATAAATGTTCCCTATTGTTATATATTATTTCTTTAAATAATGATATAACAAATGTATTTGTTTGTGAATTTGTGATACAATCATCTCAATTCAATCAAATACGTTGGTGAGATCTTTTTATTCCTTAATTCAATGAATATTGAGTCAAACAATAATCGTATTATTACACACATAAGCTTCAATAAAATACACATTGGAATATTTCTTGTTTATTTTGTTTCATAACTTAAATCAGTCAAAAGTTATTATAAAAATTAAAATACACTTTAAAGTTATACATTTTCCATTCCATTATTTGTGAACATCTTCAAATAGGTACCTACCTGTATTACATTTCATGTAATAAAAATCTAAGAAAGTTTATCTGCAATTATGAAAAAATATATTTTAACTATGTATTGCATTTTGAGTATCTATTGATATTTTCATATTATTATATCTTCAATTGAGAGATACCTATTTGTATATTCAATAAACATTACTAAATATTTCACATCAGAAACAATATTCTTAATAAGTAACTATTGAAACAATCAAAAAATTCAATAATAATTTGTAAAATGTATAACTCTTTAATTATTATCTAAAGTAAAGAAATAATAACCTTTATTACATAAAGATATATGTACCTACTTGTTTAATATAATATAATGTAACTTTAACACACATACATACACACACACACACACACACACACACACACACACACACACACATATGTAGCTATAGGTACAATGTGAGTGAGATAAATATACATTTGTCTCTCATTTATAATGTTCTTATCTAAATTCACAATTTGTTTTCACACTTTGTTGTCATATTATCCACACTAATAAATAATAAAACAAATTCCACTGTGTTTTATTGTTTTTTTTTATATTTTTGATTCCAAACAAAAATAAAGATTATTGTGTCATATTTTTTACTCTACCACAGAATAAAGAAACACAAATAAATACATGATCATAACAGTCTTCTGTTAAAGTTGAGTGTGATTCCACTTATTCATATTCAGCACTACAACTCCATTTATATGTATATATTATAACTTGTAATGACATTATAATAAGTGCTTCGTCTGACCTATTTTACTTCTCCTTGGCATCCGGCAACATCTTTCTCCAAATCTCTCTGTCATTTACTCATTCAAGTCATGTTCAAATATGTAATTATATTTGCATGTTTTAATAATTTTTGCTCAGTTATTTTTCTGTTTGTTGACTCTAGTGATGAATTTATTACTTACATAAAAGCTTTCTGCTCTATGACACAATAACACAAAATTAAAGATGTAAAGACAGTTTCAACGATACATAGAAACAAGTGAAGATGGATATTTTAGTTGAGTTGGTTTATACTTGGTGTGTTTGGAATCATAAAATATTAATCAGACTTCTGTACTATGTGTCTGTATCCTCACTTTCTTCTGACTTCCATTGCGTGATAATGTTGGAGAATGACCCGAGTAACCTGGAATATCAGTCAATCAAATTATAATGTACATAAGGACACAAGTGGAGACAAAATATAATTAACATTTATCAACAAGAGGAATTAACAGAAATTAACAATAATAATTAAAGTTTTAGTTTAGAGTATATTAACAGATGGATTGGAAATGGCAATACCTGACCACTCAATGTTACATACATTGGTGTTTCCTCATTTACATTACCATCTTGAAACTAAAGACATAGACAAACTATTATTGTCTACAACATGAAAGTATCAAAATTATCCAACTGTCGATTTGTTCAGGAGAACTTTGTTCTCTTAACATATCGACAATGTATCAAGCCAGAATACGCGAGAATTGTATGGAGAGGTCTACTTTTTTCACGGCTTTTCCAACTTTGAAGTCAAAAAACACCAACTTAGAGGCTTCGCAGCATATATGTTCCATACACGGATTTACTCAGAATTCGGAGTAGAACATTTCATGTGTCTGTGTGTGTGTCTGTGTGTGTCTGTGTGTGTGTGTGTGTGTGTGTGTCCCTTATAACTTTTGATCCGCTCAATTTACAGAGCCCAAAATTTCAGAATATATAAACAGTTATAGGCTTACAAAACTTTTATACTCAGAATTTTGAATTTTTCTTTAAGTCAGGGGTTATCAACTTTTGAATTTTTACTTTATTTTTCCATATATCTCAGAAACCATAAAAGCTAGAACGCTGAAAATTGGTACCAATATAGACAAATACAAAATCTCAAATTAATTTATTCAAAAAAATTCCAGGGTTTCTCAAACATTTTTTATTAAGAAAAATATTTTTTTTATGATAAATTTATGAGTTTAACTGCCTATATTTCCAAAACTTATACAATTATCGAAAAAAGCCGAAACACCCCAACTAGATAATTTAATTTGCTATAAAAAATATTAACATTGTAGTAGAAGATCTCAATTTTTTTTAACAATTTTTTTAAAAATTGAATTTAGTGACGACATCGCTTCATACATTTTGTATGGTAGTTGCCTATACACAATATGTAAGAAGACTTAATAGTTTGATACTTGAATACTGGAAATTCAAAAAGCACTAAGTGCCTTAATGTTCATTTTGAGATACAAGACAAAATGTTAATATGAGTCTAAATAGTAACATTTAAAAAAAAATATTTTCTATATTTGTAGTAATAAAACTTCAGAAATATTTAAAACTAGTTTTTTATTCAAAATATAATTAAAAGATATAAAAAATAGATTTAGAAAACACTAAGTAAAGAAAGCCCTAAGTGACAGGCTTTGTAACCTTAAAAAGGCACTAAGTCTCAGTTGATAAGCATTTAAAAAGGCACTATGTTCACACGAGATAAGTTTGAAATAATTTTATAGTGATGTGCGGAGGTGTTTAAAATTCACGGAGGCTGAACAAATTATATCTATTTATTTATTTAAAATATACATCTCAATGTCTCACTAGGTAAATAACCTGCACATCACTAGCTGTCATAATAACAAAATAATAAAAATCAAAATTAATTTTGAGGACTTCTTATCACGCTTATTGGTGGTTTTTTTTTAAGAATGATGTTACCAGATGGTGTCACATATTCACTTCCACTTATTTTAAATTTTTTTGTTCTTTATGTGACATTTTACATACTTTTTCATTAATATTGTTGACACTACTAAACGCGGGTGTCGCCCGCGAGTCAGCCATTTTAATACTAAAACTACAAATTACTCTTGTCGCTTAGTGCTTTCTTTAAAAAGGATTGACGCGGCACTTAATACTTTTGCGATATTCATACCCATATAACTAGGAAATTAACGCAAATTGGTCATTGGTGCGTTATTTAATGCATTGGCGATGGTACAAAGTACCAATCTGCATACTTATCTCGAAATTTTATTTTTTGGCACTTAGTGCTTTTTGAATTTCCAGTATTCACTTCATCTCCAAACATACATACCATCATGCTATTTTCATATTCTGGGTAGGAAAAAAGGAACTTCCTCCATACTATCCTATCTTGACATACATACCTACATAATATATGTTGTATAGAAAACAAAATATCTGAAAATATTCAATAATTTGTATTTATGGGTTTATAGTTTGGTACATATTCTTCAACTATACATACTATCGCTATCGACAGTTGGATCTCATGTGATACATGCAACTAGTAATACTTGAATATTTCTTTTCCAACTGTCGATTTGTTCAGGAGAACTTTGTTCTCTTAACATATCGACAATGTATCAAGCCAGGATACGCGAGAATTGTATGCAGAGGTCTACTTTTTTCACGGCTTTTCCAACTTTGAAGTCAAAAAACACCAACTTAGAGGCTTCGCAGCATATATGTTCCATACACGGATTTACTCAGAATTCGGAGTAGAACATTTCGTGTGTCTGTGTGTGTGTCTGTGTGTCTGTGTGTCCCCCCCCCCCCCTTATAACTTTTGATCCGCTCAATTTACAGAGCCCAAAATTTAAGAATATATAAACAGTTATAGGCTTACAAAACTTTTATACTCAGAATTTCGAATTTTTGTTTTAATCAGGGGTTATCAACTTTTGAATTTTTACTTTATTTTTCCATATATCTCAGAAACCATAAAAGCTAGGACGCTGAAAATTTGTACAGATATAGAAAAATACAAAATCTCAAATTAATTTATTCAAAAAAATTCCAGGGTTTCTCAAACATTTTTTATTAAGAAAAATATTTTTTTTTATTATAAATTTATGAGTTTAACTGCCTATATTTCCAAAACTTTTACAATTATTGAAAAAAGCCGAAACACCCCAACTAGATAATTTAATTTTCTATAAAAAATATTTAAATTGTAGTAGAAAATCTCAATTTTTTTTTAACCTTTTTTTTTTAAAATTGAATTTAGTGACGACATCGCTTCATACATTTTGTATGGCAGTCGCCTATACACAATATGTAAGAAGACTTAATAGTTTGATACTTCATCTCCAAACATACATACATACCATCATGCTATTTTCATATTCTGGGTAGGAAAAAAGGATCTTCCTCCATACTATCCTATCTTGACATACATACCTACATATGTTGTATAGAAAACAAAATATCTGAAAATATTCAATAATTTGTATTTATGGGTTTATAGTTTGGTACATATTCTTCAACTATACATACTATCGCTATCGACAGTTGGATCTCATGTGTTACATGCAACTAGTAATAAAAAATAATTCCTATTCTACTCCTGAAATTTGCGGGATTTCCCCGTTATCCGTTTAATTTGTTAAATGTACAACTATAATTTAGCAAAAATAATTTGTTCAATATGATGTAAACACTATAATAATAAACACTTCCTTGCAGCCTGCGCAAGTGGCAATTTCTTCCAACTAACCAGTGTTTCCAGCCCAGAGAAACAATATTCTTGTGAGAAAAGAATTTAAATAAATATATGGGTAGTGGCAGAGTGGTTAGCACGCTGGATTTATAATCCAGAGATCGCGAGTTTGAATCCTGCCACGACCAATTTCATTCACCTATAGCACAAGCATTTATGCTTAATTTAGGGAATGTATGAGGATGTTAATATATGTACTTGTTACAAGGACATATTCATTTTTTTAAAACAGTAAAAATTCCTCCTCTGCTGGAGATCAAAACCAGGACGCCCGCACTGAAACAAAACGGCACCAACTGTGCCACGACGTTCTTGTCAAGTTGTGCATAATGTATGGCAACAAAAATCCCACTGCTTTTACTTCAGTACGAGAAGTGAGGTACAATTTTCAGTGCTTGTGTGGCGTTAAGACTATTGATGTTCCTCAAAGCCAACAAATAAAGCAAAAACAACGCTTAAAGAATTAATTACCTTCAAGAAAATATAAGTACCTTATTGTTTTGCGGGGAGATTAGTCATTTTCAAACATGCCTACTTTACAACAATAGAAAAACTATTAATTGAGCAATAATAAAGATTTAGTATGCAGATACATCACACGAGTACAGTGCAATGATATAATACTTGCTAACAAAGGTGCTGTAACCGAGTCCATTAAAATTAATTAACATTAACTTACTTTATATCATGCAAACAATCCAACATCTCCTTAATATACCCTCTTGCAATTATAATATTATTGTTAACACTTTATTACACACAATGCAAATTGATAACTTATTGACAGTCATAATGTCTTCCTGCTAATCAGTGTTTCCAGTCCAGGAAATAATTATTTTCTGCCACTAATAGAATCTTCCATATTGGAATCAAGTAACTACTGGTCACTATGCTTTAGCAGTTGGATATTTTTTATTGCTTCTAAGACAACCAACATGTTCTGTCAGTTTAATTTATATGAATCCAAAATCATAATATTAAATCAATTGTTTAATTATTATATAACTTACCGCGTCCATCTATTTCCCATTGTCATTGAAGCATTTAAATAAAGAAATTCAATAAGTATAAGATAGTTAGTTATGTATCTATTACAAATATTTAAAAGTCATGAATTACTTTTCCTATAGCAATAAGAATCTAACAGAAAATAAGTATATAAGTACAAACCATCGCATTTAGAGACTGATTCTGTACCGAGATATTATGATTACAAAATATTAAGAGTAATTTCTTTTTATCGAGGATTTATTATTTCAAAAACCAATAATTGACCAAGAGCCAGCGACTACCAAATTTACATGATAATACCACAGTACAAAACAATGATTGGATCATGGGGGGATACAATCGTTGCTACAGAAAAAAATCATCCTTTATATTATGACGTAATTCTAGCCTGTAAAAAGCAAGTCTAGCAGTCGCTGGCTCTTACTATATAAATATTTTATTAAAAGATGAAGCATGTTCTTGAGTCAGTATAATGTACAGTGGAATAGTTGAATTATAGGTACATTGACTAAACTACATATATTTCATGTAAGTGTAATGAATGAGAACTGACCTGGATTGTGTATTCCCAGTCCAGGAGGTTGTCCTTCCTCTCGAGGTGGTCTGGGCTTCTTGAGAGATGATCTCAATGGAGACCTGGCCACCCCCACTCCCGATGAGCCGTCTCCACTGAGTGATGTTACTGTTGTTGCTGTTGTGTTCATCGACACAACACTACCATGACCGTTATATACATACGGTTTACCTGATGAATCTGTCATTGATACACCTGGAATGTATTTAGTACAATTATTTGTCTCAATCACCTACAACACAATTATAGGTAATAATATTGCACCATGAGTGTAAAACAGAAGTATTTACAAATACTATAGTTTGAATTATGGAAGATTAAAGTTTCCATGCACATTTCTTGGAAAAACTGGATTTATCAAAATTCTTGGAGTACCAAAACTTTCACTACCCATTGCTTCTCGTCAACGAAGTCAAAGGCTTCAGAAGCAATCTGCACTTATTTTTTGACAAATTAATATCTCAATAGAGACAGGGTTTACAACCTGTCATTGGCTGGTTTACATGATCACTTTAAGTGCTTGCGTAACATTAACCAAGACGACATAGGGGGATCAAAATAACAAACTGGAGGACAGGAATAGCTGGAGGAGACCAGTGCCCACACAGGGCTGTAGCACCAATGATGAATCTAATAATATTGCAAGAATAAATAATTATATATTTATCCAAAGAAAACACACTTCATAATATGCTCCTTTAATTTGAAAATTTATTTATGACCGTACATATTTATTTCTCCAAGGAAGGAATTCACAAAATTGTCGAATATGTATCAAAAATATAAAAAATAGGGTTTTTGGGATAGCTACGAAGCCCCTTTGAAATTTAAATGTAGATAATCAATAATGAAAATATTATAACCAGTTCTGAGTCCATCTCTAAATCCAGGATTGTTGATAGTAGTGGCGCTGCTGGTTGCACTTTCTTGTGGTAATGTCGGATCACCTCCTTCTCTACGTGAGAATAGTGTGTCATATATTGACATCACAAACAATACACTATTCAGTGCTATACAAAGAATCTGAAATCAAAACCAAGAGTAAAAAATTGAACAATAAATTGTCAAATCTGCTTAAAATATTATCAAAGAACATTTTTCAATATTAGGACAGCACTGGTCTAGAGGGAAAATAAAATAGCAAGTGTTTTATGGATCAAGAAAATAAGGGAATCCTTATTTTTTTTTTTTTTTTGTTTAATGGCAATTCATCCTACAGAGAGTGCTTTTTGCCTTGGTGGAAATATCATAAATTGGTTGAATTTGTTAAAATTAAATTAATTAGAGTTGGATGTTATTTGACTTTAAGAAGCTAAGCAATATGTTTGTTAATTTAAAATTTTGAATCGACATTATATATGACATATTGATTGGGGATGTGCAAGTAATTTTTACCAGATTAAAATAAAATAAATTGTTGGAAGATATACGGTTGAAGCAATTGAAAAATAAATGGTCAAGAGTCTCCTCCTCCTGACCACATTCACAAAGTGGACTGTTAATAACATTAATTTTGTATAGGTGGGAAGCAACAAGACAATGGCCAATTCTCATACGCGTGATACAAGATATGTCCCCCCTAGAGAGTCTCTTTCCCTGAAACCAAGGTTTTTTGGGAATAGAGGGTTGGATTCCGGCGTAAAATAATCCTGTCTTGTTTCTGGAAACCGTCAAGTTTTTTTCCCATCTATGAATCATGCTAGTTTTGAGGGTTGATAAGTAATCAGTAGTTGGAATGTTCAGATTTATATTAGAATTGTTACCAGAAGAAGCTGATTTGGCTAATGAATCTGCAATTTCGTTCCCTACGATTCCCAGATGTCCTGGGATCCAGGCCAGAATTATGGTGATGTTTTTGGATTGAAGTGAGAAAAGTTTTAATTTAATTGAGCACATAAGTTGATCTTGAGGAAAGTATAATAAATTTGATGTGATTCTCTGAAGAGCACTAAGTGAATCTGACAATATCAATGCGTTTACAATATTATTTAATTGTATTTGTTCTAGTGCTTGTTGTATGGCGAAACATTCTGCTGTGTATATAGATATTGTGCTAGGCAGGGTGTATGAATTTTTAATGTTGAAATTTGGTATGTAAACAGAGGATCCACAGGAAGAGCCTGGGATTTTAGAGCCGTCTGTGTATACGTCTGTGAAATTTGGATACTTAGTGTGAATTATTTGTTTAAATTCAGAATTTATGATCGCAGAGTTCTGGTTGTTCCATGTTTTATCGATTCCAAGTGTCATAATAACACAAGGATTAAACATTATAGCTGAAAATGGTATATTATAAATAGGGAGTATGGGATTGTTTTGTAAATTCACTCTAGAAATAGAAGCTTGATGAGTTTGGAAACTTTTGACAAGAAATGGGATTTTATTTTCATTAATATTTTGTCTATTATCATATATAGTCAACAGTTTCCTAAGGTTTTCTTGATTGGGTGATTAGAATATGATAAACTCCTATAAACATATTTGTCAGAAAGGAATTGCCTTCTTATAATAAGTGGAGGTTCCACACTTTCCACTTGGAGGGAGTTAATAGGAGAACTTTTCATAGCTCCCAGTATGATTCTTAATGACTTAGATTGGATTACATCTAATTTTTTAGACACTTGTTTTGGCAAAGGGTCAAAGAGTATTGATCCGTAGTCCAGATGACTGCGTATCAGTGCATTGAACATAAGTCTTAGAGTTGAAGGATGAGCACCATACCATACTCTAGTTACTGCTCTCATAATGTTAAGTCCTATTTCACATTTGGTAGTGATCTTTTGAATATGAGGAAGCCAGGAAAGTTTACGGTCAAAAACAACGCAGAGGAATTTGTGTTGGGGGATAATTTCAATAGGATGATTGTCATATTTAATCGATATTGCAGGAATATTCCTTTTTCTAGAAAAGATCATTGCCCGGCTTTTGGAAGATGATAGTTTTAATCCATTATTGGAAAACCAACATTTTAAGTTATCAAGAGCATCGGAAATGTGTTGTGAAGATATAAGGATATCTTTATGCATCATGTAAATTATTATATCATCTGCAAAATAAAGCCTTTTTACATTGGGAGGAATTGAAGAGTCTATGTCGAAAGTGAATAGGTTATATAAAATAGGACTAATAACTGACCCTTGGGGCAAACCTCTCCATAATTTCCTTCTATAAGTTTTAGAGGAAGAAGAAGAAGCAATGATAGTTCTGTCGGAAAGAATATTTATGATGAATTGTACCATCTTAGGTGAAATATTAATTTTCAGTAGTTTATTTCTTAACACATGAAGGAGGACATCATCGTACGCAGAGGAAATATCCAATAATACAGCTACTATGCTATTATTAATGTTTTGTGAAACACGAATATCAGTTGTAAAAATACTTAAACTGTCCAAAGTTGACTTTCTTTTGCGAAAACCATATTGATTTTGCGATAATAGGTTATGATGTTCTATAAACCAGTCAATTCTATTTTTAATCAGATGTTCAATGACCTTCAATAGACAGGATGACAATGCAATCGGACGATAAGATGATACTTCTGAAGCATTTTTGCCTGGCTTGAGAATGGGTAGTATTTTCTGGGATTTAAAGGAGTCGGGAATCACTCCTGATTCAAACATATAATTAATAAGGGAGAGAAAATATAATGATGTACTATCAGAGAATGCCTTAATGAAACAGTATTGTACTTCATCAGGGCCTGGGGATGTGTCAGGTAGGGAATTTATTACAGATTTTAGTTCTTCTATCTTGAAAGGAGAATCAAGCCATGAGAGAGAAGAGAATTTATAATGGGTTGGGATGTCATCCTTTGTAGGTACAGTTTGTGGAGCTAACTTGTCAACAAATGCCAGCATGATTTCATCTGAGACCCCGTGAATTCTAGGGGGAGTATAAGTGGATCACATTGTTCCATATTAATGATGGAGAAGATGTTGGAGACAAATCTTCACAAAATTTACGCCATCCTGATCGTTTTTTCCTTTTAATAAGACATTTTGTTTCTGCTTGAGCACGTTTAGCTAAAAGGTAGTATTATTCTAAAGAGACTTTTGAGAGACAACAAATTGTGAAGCACAGTGCGTAGTGCAAATATAATGACTTATATTTGCACTAACCATGTCTTTTCATGTTTTTTTTAGCAAACATAAATAATTATTGAATTAGATGTTGTGGTTTTATGTGTAAACACAATAATATGTAGAATGATCCCAACATAGTAAAGTGCATAAAAACTTATCACCTAAGATGGTTGGGAAATTTCCAGCGTATGGAGGAGAACCATGTCCCAAAGAAGATTCTCAACACACAACCTGGGAGGCAAGTCTGGTCCGATCGGCGAAATCAAAACCCTAGTGATTACCCATATCATGGATATAATTATATCTATGACATCTATAGGTATTATAAACTCCATGTAATAATTATATCCATGATATTAATAATTATATCCATGTAATATTATCCATATAATAATTATATCCATGATTACCCATATCATGGATATAATTATATCTATGACATCTATAGGTATTATAAACTCCATATAATAATTATATCCATGATATTAATAATTATATCCATGTAATATTATCCATATAATAATTATATCCATGATTACCCATATCATGGATATAATTATATCTATGACATCTATAGGTATTATAAACTCCATATAATAATTATATCCATGATATGGGTAATCACGGGGTTTTTGATTTCGCCAGTTGGACCAGACTTACCACCCTGATGGGAGGCGAAACGTGGAAAGACCTAAATTAAGGTGGATAGATGGAGTATTAAAGGACTTTGAAAGCAATCAGTGTAACTAATTGGAAAGTACTGGTGATGCCCCGGGTGGAATGACGGGAAAGTTCTTGAGGAGGGCAAGGCCCATGATGGGCTGTAGCACCATTGGTGATGATGATAATAATGTAGGTGGGTATTTGTGTAAAACATTCTTAATAAGATATGTAGTGGTCACAAACCTGTAAATAAAATGCTTCTCCCCTTTCTATGATGAACCCCTCAGTATGTTTATCATCTATTTGTATTGCAAACAGTCCCGCAGCTACGATCGACAGTAAACCTGATGAAGTCAACAAAACATCATTATTATAACAAAACACAGCTGATGGTCACTTTGGTAATTAATAATATGTAGCTATTTAATGGATCCATCAATTCAATCTTCTTAGATCTTTCATTTTTATGACAATTTATTCACTGTTACTTTATCAGCAAAACAAGTGCATCACGCATTGCCAAGCAACAGTATCACTATCCATGTAGATCTTAATAAAAAACATTCTTTGCAACATTTGGTAAAATAAAATGTTTTTTTTACCTCAAATAAAGTTGAAAAATTAAATTTGAGTCAAAAAATGTATTTATAAATGTATGGACATAAGTTAATAATGAAAACTTTACTAATTGTTTGTTTTTTATGCAAAATAATATTTTGTAACTAGGTATCTCTTGAGAACATTTATTAAAGCAATAATTTAAATAATTCAAGTTTGATAAAGAGTTTTAGTGACAGAAATATTGTACAACAAACTGACCACATCGGACTTGCTGGAAAGAATACCCAACTGTATATACACATACCTATATAATATATTTACCTGCCAATAATGCAAGAGCCATCTTGAGCATTACAAGTGGAGTGTACTTCATGACCACTTTATCTTTAGAGACAACCATGGCCAGTTGTATGACAGATAGAAGACAAAATAAACCCAATGAAATGACTCCTATGACACCAACTATACCAGATATGTAAACAGCCACTGAAACAAAATTTATTTACTTTTTAACGAGAACAACAAAATTAACAGACTTTAAAAACTTTAGCTCAACTGAGTTCTTGAGTTCACTTTCAAACTAACTGTTAATGCCCTTGTATACCCTAGGTATACGGATGTAGGTACACAAAATTGCACACTAGATTACCTTCTAATGTATGAAACACAAAACAACATTGTATATCACCTAATATGTGACATGCAACATTTTTTTGTGAAGAAAAGCTAAAATTTAGAGGTTTTATTTAAATATCAAGAATAGTAATTAAAATATTATAATATTAAAAAACTCAACCGGTAGATTTTCATATTCTCTTTTGATTGAAGTAAAAACTTCTACTTCATAGACCGTGTAGTATTTTAGTTACATACAATAAAAAAATAAAAAAGGGTTTTACTAAAACTAATTTTACAAGAAAAGTATTAAACAAATTCAAATTTCAAAAAACTCATGCAATAGAATAAAGATGTAAATACAAAATGTTCTTTATTTCAAAGACGTATCTCTTGAGGGTACTGGGGAAATTATTTTCAAAATATACTATATAGCCTACTATAGCCTCTTAAATAAAAATTATGGAGGATAGCCAAACTGTACAGAGTTAGGGTGGGGGAGGAGGAGGCTTATTGGAGGGGGTGAAAGTATTATTATGAATATTTGTATTCTTATTATTATTTTTAATTCCAGTCAGGGGTTATCAACTTTTGAATTTTTATTTTATTATTCCATATTTTTTTTTTTTTTTTAAAAAAATGTATATGTCCTTGTTAAACAAGTACATATACATCTTCCTACGTTCCCTAAAATAAGCAAATAAATGCTTGTGCTATAGGTGAACGACATCGGCATATATATCTCAAAAACCATAAAAGCTAGAACGCTGAAAAAAATGTATTACTATAGACAAATATAAAATCTCAAACTTAATTTAAACTTTTTTTATCAGGAAAAACATTTTTTTTGTCAAATTTAAATGTGTTTAATTGTCCATATAAAAATACTGAACAACGCCGAAACACCCCAACTAGCAAATTTAATTTTCTATAAAAAATACAAACAATATACCTAGTAGTAGGTACATCTCAAACTTTTTTAAACAATTTTTGTAAAAAAATATTTTTGTCACGACATTGTTTCAAAAATGTTATTTTTATAAGAATAAATATGTCCTTGAAATATATACATCCTCGTACATTCCATAACCTAAGCATAAATGCTTCTGCTATAAATAGGTGAACGAAATCGGCCATGGCAGGATTCGAACTCGCGGCCACTGGATTACCTACTAACTCAGCGCGCTCACCGCTCTGCCACAATATCTACGGGGACTCTCCATAGTTTGATACTTAATCTACTTACATACCATCGTGCTGTTTACATATTCGGGGTAAGAAAAAAGGACTGACCTCCACACTATCCTATCTTGATTTACATGTTATGTAAACAAAATATCTAAAAATATTGAATAATTTGTATTTAAAGGTTTATAGTTTGGTATTAACTATACATACTATGGCCATCGACAGTTGGATATCATGTGTTACATGCAACTAAAGTGAAATAAAAACTTCTTTACATGCCGTGCAAAGCGGGAGTTAATTACCTAATAATTGCAGTTTATTACTAACTAACCAATGTTTCCAGTCCAAGTAAATTTTTCTTCTGTTGGGAATCAAACCCAGGACGCCGGCAAAGGAGTGTAAATTAATATCCAACAAAAACCGAGTTCCTTTGGCTTGCCTCACCTCGCAGGCAACAATACATAAATAATGACCCCATTGTAATTCAAAATGTCGAAATTACTCCTTCTAACTGCGTAAAATTTCTTGGTATACATATCGACAGTGCACTCTCTATGGATAAACACATTTCTTCCATAGTCAGACAAAGTTGTTACTTTCTCAGACAACTTAGACCTATTCGAAGGTGTCTCTCGACAAATGCTGCTAAGGTCCTTATAAATTCTTTAATAGTTTCCCGTGTAGATTATTGTAACGCCATATTAGCACACCTACCGCAATACCAAATCCATAGAATACAACTCATCCTCAATGCAGCAGCCCGTTATATTTACCAGATTGATCGTTTCTCGCATATCTCACCAACACTTCACAAACTTCATTGGCTGAAGAGTCCAGAACGTATAGAATTTAAAACATGTCTCCTTGTCTTTAAAGCACTCAATAGCATGGCCCCGGAATATATATCGGAACTTTGTGTTCCATTTTCACCTAACAATAAACAAACAAAGTACGCTAAGATCAATGACCCAATCCAATAAAAAACTAGTAGAAACCAATCTCACAAATAAGCCAAAATACCTATATCGATCTTTTGGCGTTTCTGGACCAAAGTCATGGAACAATCTTCCAATGGATATAAGATGTGCCGAAAATATCAATGAATTCAAGAAGAAATTAAAAACTCATCTTTTCCGCAAATCGTATCCAGATTGTCCTTCATCCGTTCAATAATATTATGTGTACTAAATATTATGCCAGTTTACTTTGAATCGACTATTTTTTACAATTAATTTCATCTGGATTATGTAATATGTATATAACTAGATTAATTTGTGATTTCTACGTATTTTTTTTTAAGTTTTATGTTTCACCATTTTCAATGTGTTAGCTATAGGACTAATTTTAACTTATTTTTTTGCAAAGTGAAAGCGCCCTTGAGGTGACCACGGTTGTCACTAAACGGCGCTTTATAAATTGTCCTTATTATTATCTAAATAGAAAATAGGTACATATGATATACTTATGTAAGTATAGTTATATTAACAAAAAATACTCACAGTTTGGCCTGAATCGTACAACATCTGGTCCACATGTTTCTCTATTATATAGTTTTCTCTTGCACATTCTCCACGGACCAAAGTATCCTTTCTCGTGAAGTTCATTTTCAGCTAAAACAACAAAAGAGAAGTTGGTCAGAGTGCATTGAGCGGATCAAAAGTTATAAGAAGGGGACGGACACACACAGACACAATAAATTTTCTATTCCGAATTCTGAGTAAATTCATGTAACATATATGTTGCGAAGCCTGTAAATTGGTGTTTTTTGACTTCAAAGTTGGAAAAACCATGCAAAAACTCTATTACTGTATACAATTCTCTTACACGGGACTAATACTGTCGATTCGTTCAAGAGAAATAAATTATCTTGAACGAATCGATAATTTAATTCTTCTTCTAAAGATAATTTATTTCTCTTGAACGAATCGACTGTTGGATTAGGTACTTATACATTTTTTGTTTCTTGATAGGGAATGCTTCAATATGAGGTATAGAACTGTTCTTCCTCCACCACCACCCGTTCTGCTTACTGCTTATGGGGACTAATAACGGCACTCTGAAAGAACACATTAAGAACATACGAAGAGTCCGGAGAACTCTAAAACCTTGCAGACGCAAAGGTATGGAACTATGAAATTTCTAGTAAAGTTCTACATAGCATAGCCATAGAAGCTGTATAAAACAGGGATTTTTTTTCATTAAAACCAATTATTAAATATTCCTTCTGAGTTAACAGCAATAAATTTTAACGACTGAAGTAATTTAAATTATAAAAATGATTCATTTAGTGTTCCTGTAAATGAATGTATACGAGTAGTTTTTTATTCCTCACTCCTTTATTATGAATTCGAAATATTTTTATTGTAGATTATCAACTAGTATCATGATCAAAGTATTGTTTACGTCTGCAGACATTAAAATATTTGGTATTGTAATTTTCATTTTTAGTGATATTATAATGTACTTAATTAAAAAAATATTTATTTCTCACCATCATAAAATTTCACAATTGACAATTTTAAAGAAGTCTCATGAGGTAGGTAAGCTAGTATTTCACAATTGACAATTTTAAAGAAGTCTCATGAGGTAGGTAAGCTAGTATTTTACTTTTGGTCCGTCGTTCACTGGAAACTGACCCTTTGTCCCAAAAGTTTCTAAAGTAGGTATGCACTATCTACATTCCCGGCCCCGGTGTAGATAGTGCATACATATAGATAGTTTCGTAGGAATGAATTTGTGTAAATGACGTATGACAAACATATGTATAAGTAAACCTGCTGCACTATTGTTAGTCTACTAACTGCATATAGGTACATTCATACAACAGCAATAGGTACCTCTATATCAGTGGCTCCCAACTGGAGCGGTACCGCCCACCGGGGGGAGCTAAAGAGTTCTGGAGGACGTTTTTTGTTAAAGGAAAATTCAGGGGACGTTGAGGACTAGTCTATGCAATAACCCAGGCAGTGGAAGAAGTCAAAGTGTAGGCCGTGTGTAGGTCATGTCAAGATCGACACAAGTGCAGAGCAAGTATAAACATAAAATTTGTATTAATGATAACATTAATAACTTATATAAAATATATTAAGTACCTATTCGTGCAAAACAGCAGTAGAAGACTGAAATTTTCCTGCTGCGCGGCAGTTTTCTTTTTAGATTGTAGATACAAACTAAACAAACATAGATTATCGGTCTGCGCGGAAATTTATGTTTTGATTTGTGGATACAAATTAAAGAGCCTGAAGTTTTCTCTAAGCTGTTGGATGAATATTAAATTTGTACTTGAAAATAAATCTTTCCTGAGTCGAAACAAATGATGACGATATTCCGGCTTTCAAGAAGGCGGAAGTCGGTAAGTTTATTTTTTCTGAAAGGGGAGCTGTAGAAAACATCAGGTAATGGGTATAAATTTTATAGGATAGGTGGACTGTATATAGGATAGGTGGACTGTATAAAAAACGATCTCACCGATGTTTCCTATTTTGCTGGTTCACAATTCTTGTTTTTTTGTGCTCTGGTCGAAACATCCACACGTGGTTATCTTCAAACATGCACTAAACTTTTTTAATTTATCACTTATTGTTACCCAAAATTATTGCGACAAACTTTCCAAGTGACAATTATCAAACACATCGGTGAGTGGAAGGGATATACGGAAATATGCTTCTACAGGAGCGGTAAGTATTTTTCTTTTCGAAAATAAGGAGTCGGTAGAAAAGGTTGAGAACCTCTGCTCTATACTGTAGACGTACTATGCAGCTCATTCATAAATTATGTACACGGTTTGTTTTGTTAATTGTGACAAACATTATATTTATGTATGTATTGTTGTTTAATAATAATTGTACACAGTGCATACTTGTCTAGGTACATTATGTACTTATGTAGGTACTTCACTACTCACTCAACTTAATTTAAGTTGGATGGACAAAAACAGGTAGGAAGTTACAAAAACTAAACAATTTACTTAATTTTAATTTATCGGGACAATAATACCTACAACAATTTCAATTTTATAAAAACAATATACACATGACAGAGAAGCCACTAGTAGATTCCACGAAATTAACATTATAGTATAGAAAAAATAAATAAATATAAGATAGATATTAAATCAAGGAACAGAAGAGGAAACTGGAAAGGGCACTCCAGTCTTCAACACGACTCACACATTACATTGGAGAGGGCCTATACTTCTGATAGTTGTATTTACCTACAGCTGTAAATTATGTTCAATATTACCGCTGAAAAAAATCCAAATTATTGACATTATTATTTCTAGTTAATACTTTATTCCTTGTCTCTTTATTTCTTAGTGTTTAATCCTTTCTTGTTTTCGGCTTTTTGTACAGTATCTAGTGATTTCATTTCTAAATTTATTATTGTTACTATGTTTTATGACTTTGTTTTGTTATTTTTTATTAATTTTATTTATTTTTTTGTTTATGTAGGTAGTTCATGGAATATTGCAATTATTTTTTTATTTAATACTTTTGTAACTACTGTATAATAAGTATAATATATTGTTATTGTAAAATGCTTCTATTTGTATAGTCATATAAATAAATGAACTGATATATGATCAATTATGATAATAATATTCTTATATAAAGGAGCATTTATTCCAATATTTGAGTGACATTTGAGAGTCACTCAAACAAGATACCAGTACAGGCTCAAATATATCTTCTGTCTAAACCACGTCTTCCGTCGCACCATGATCTGTCGGAGTAATTACTTCTTTCATCTTAGCATATGAAATCTTACATTATTTTACAGTCAGCAATTTATTCCCTGTATGTAAGTATTCGCCCGCCCTTCTCAGGACCTCAGAATTGCTGCCCATATTCTATTATAAACATTGAGGACTAGTCTATTTTTTTTATTATATTTATTTTATACAATTCAAATATATTCAATTATATTATTACTGATATTTTAATTCGAGGCTGCCCACCTATACAACGTGTCATTTAGCTCAAGAAAATAAACAAGAAAAGATGACTAAATGTATGTAAGTGACAGTTGCCAGACACGTGACAACTGTCACTTCCATACATTGAGTTGTCTTTTCTTGTTTCTTTTCTTGAGCTAAATGACAAGTTGTCTAGGGGGCTGGACAGATATATCCAGACCGTCAATTAGTACAAATTCACGTTTATCTATATTTTTTTATTTATTAATTGTTATTTGTAAACGTACCTAGATAAATATTGTTAGCAACGTTTCAACTCCTATCACTTATGTTCCCGCGCATCTGTTGCTAGGTACCCCACGTTGTTAGATATGTCGTGATGGTATGGTACGATCCCATCATTCATAATTTCATTCCTGTGGTCACGATATGTTCCTTGTATGCTACTGCATGGTTCCTCTCAAAATATAAACACACTTGGGTCCTATACAAAACATTCTATTGATAATTATTTAGTTTTTTTTTAAGAATGAATATGTCCTTGTAACAAGTAAGTACTCATATTATGCATCCTCATACATTCTCCAAACTAATCATAAATGTTTTCACCATAGGTGAACGAAATTGGTCGTGGCAGCATTCGATCTCGCGACCATTGGATTTCCAACCCCTATATACTATCATCAACAATCAATTGTTTATTTGGGAAATAATAAAATGCATTTTATATTCAAGTTGAAACATCTGACTACATATCATATCATACATATCAGTCACATTATTAACAATAATTCTATAATGATTCATTGTTATCAGTGACCGACTACCTATATATAATCTTATTATAAGCACGAGATGTTGTTATTACAATCAGATGTTACACAATAATACAATATGATATAAATGCACACATATTATTATCAAGGTAACATAAATAGATTTGCAATCTTACATATAGGATATCATACACACATATCTAACTGACCAATGCATTGTGTCTCAATAATATTGTTTTATTTATAATCTTCATTGCACCATAAAAACTTACTAAGCACAAAAAATGGTATCAATATTCATTAACCTGAAAATCAGAAAAAAAGCTGAAAATAAGGCTCCGACTTAGAACAGTGCTTCCACTCAATTCTATGGCGATCGTTTAAGGGCCGGGTAATCATAAATACAACAGACAAAATACGTATTCTAGTTTTGCAAAAGGATCACCACCCATTATGGTGTTGCCTTTTTAAGTGTGGCGAGGCTGGTGTATGAGGATATACGCATGTGTCTTGCTTAATTTTATAAGGTAACGCAAAATGCTGGTTTCTATGAAAAATAAGCTTTTTAAAATAAAATTACCCAAATGTTTAATGAGGGGGAAAGTATAGAGCGCTTAATTAGCGATCAAGTGAACCCAAGTTAATTTCTTAATCTTTATATACTTATGATTCTTCAGTAGGTATGTGTGTATGTCACTGAACTTCTCCTAAATTGAACTTTTTTGTGTGTGTTTGAGTGGGTTTTTGGATAGTTTAAATTCACAATTCGAATCAAAAATTATAAGAGTGGAAATAAAAAATGTCAAAACCATGGGGGTATACAAAAGAAATATACGCCTGATGTTATTCAAACAGTATAACTTTTGAGATATAACAATACGGAACAGGAGTTTCATGAATATCTTTATATAATTTAATATTCTTCTGTACGTGTGTATGTCACTGAACTCCTCCTAAATAGTTGGATCAATTTTGATGATTTTTTTCTATTATCATTTTCTGTCGTAGACTGATGTGTGGGTATACGGTGACGAGTTAAGAAGTAGAGTGAAGATAATTATGTACTTACGGTTATAGAAATATCCCCACATGGGTAGTCCAATAGCTGTGGCGCCGATGGCAAAGCAGACGAAGCCGAGGCAGGCCACGCACAGAGAGTACACAGCCTTCCTGTTAGCCATATCATATCATCTCCACCTGAGGACCGCTGGTGCTGACCACATCACACCACTACCTGCAACACCGACACCATTCCACCACAAAACGATACATCTGAAACAAACAAAACATACAGATGAGTAATTATACATTATTAGGTAGTTTAGTGGACAGCGTCGTTAGAATTGAGATATCTTTCTCACATACAAGGTTGCCTAGTAAAACAAAAGGCAACTTATATTAAACAGTGGTAAGACCTGCAATATTGTATGGAGTAGAATACTATAAAAAAAAGCTCGAGCAACAGTCGCATACAACTGAAATGAAAATGCTGCGCTGGGCAGATGGTGCAGTAACACAGATAAACAGAATCAACTATGAGTATGTCAGAGGGTCATTTAAAGTGGCACCGATAACTGAAAGAAAGCAGGATGAGACGGTATAGTCACGTGATGAGCAGAGATGAAGATATTATTCGATAAAGAAAGCGCTCAACATCCCAGTTAGACCTTGGGTTAGAGACAGACCCACAGCAACATGGTGGTCCAGAATTAAGGAGCTGGTGACTCAGAATGTTCCCGTTGTGACAACACAGGACTGAAGATCCTGGAACTTACATACAAGGAGGCCCGACCCTGGATAAACCGGGATAGAGGGGCAAGGAAAAGAAAATCATGTATATCACTATAAACCCTCTTTAACGCACGGTACTAACACATTACTAGATGGTGTATTAGGCGGTTTTAATACATCATATTTTCAGGCAATAAATTTAGCGTTGTATGACATCTTCGTAGAAATTCATTTAAATTATAATTTTGTACAAAGCAGAATACACAAGGAGGACTTGAAGTTTCATAGACGAATTTGTGAGGAAAAAAAATTAACAACACAATAGGAAATTAGAATTTTTGACTGAAATCTCACATCTGTAATATAATATGTACTGTGAGCGATATAAAAATGAACGCCTAACATGAGTTCTATGTAGGTACATATGCAAAAAAATAAAATAATAAAAAATAATAATAATAATATGCCACAAACCCATGCCCAATAATAGTAGGTACACAGTTTGACAGACGTCCATCAAATAACAACAATAGACTTAACATGTGAATGTTTCATCAATATATCTGGAGCAAATACTGAACGATACTTATTTGTTGCAGGAATCTCGATAATATTTACAGGAAAGCTCTCTCTGACAAAAAATTCATTTGACGTCGTGCCAGAGCAAATTATTTGGCTTCGAGTGTAAGTTGTTAGTAGGTACTAACACTATGGTCATGTTTACCTCAATCCACCGAGGCCTCATACAAGAGGCGACACTCGCTTTCATTATACTGTGATATTCGTGACAGCTATTTGTTGATCGAGGTGAGGAGTAAGGAGAGAAGGACGAAGAGATGTGATGTTATAATAAAGTTACTATGAAACTGGGAACTATGTATGTATATTCATGTCCTAACTTTTTATTAATTAGAAAAAGTGATAACGCAGTGGTCAAAATTCGACCGTAATTTGAGTCATTGAATAATATATAATAAACGAGTGGGTTATGGCCAACGATATACTCCTCACTACCAAGTCAATCCACAAAGTAAGTATTCAAATTTTGTTTATGAAATGAGTTTGTTACATTATTATTTTAGATTTAAATATTTAATTTTGAAAACTCAATTCTTCAATGCCATTTTATGTAGCAATTTGAAAATAAAAATACAAAGGTTTCTGATCTTGGAGCACTTTAACATATTTGACAGTTAATAAATTGAGAAACACTATTCAGATATCTTTTTAAATCTAATATCAGCATTAATTTTTCTCAAAAACTTATACAATATTCAATACAGTTAAAGTTGGAAATGTAATTCTGATTTCAATTTGTATCTTCTATTGATCGTGTGTAATTCTTAAATAACAAACGATTCTGAGAAAATCAATATTTCGGATCTAAGAAGAAAGTCTTTTCGTTACAAATAAGAATATATACATAGAGGTGGAGTTCAAAGGACCAGCTACACTATAAACCACTAAGATGTCCACAATAACCAGAGTTCTCAAGTAAATGGGACATAGACTAGGGTATAATAGAAGTAAAATATTTAGACATCGTGCCTTTGAGAATGTTAGCTGAGTTAGCGAAGGGTTAGGGTATTAAATTTCATACTCGTGGATTGAAACTGCGTGTTTTATTTTTAATAATAATTTTATAATTTAATTTATTAAGAAAGAAGCCTTCACGAAGGATGGCAAACTATATTAAAGAATAAATAAAACCACTTGGCTTAGTGAACAAAGGAAAGTAAAATGAACAAAGCAATCTGGCGCCCCCTAAAAACTACCAAAAGTCGGCTAATACCTTCATCCCCGAAAAACAACCGGACACGTTAAGTAAGTTAAAGAATTAATTTTGAGTAAATATGGATTAGACGAATTATTTCGTGGAAGATAATAATAATAAAAAAATTACATAATGTGTCGGACTCAAAAAAAGCAATTCCTGCCAGTCAACCACTATTGTAAATATAAAATTTAATTACTTATGGTAATTAAAAAAATATAATATAAAACTCTGGATGGGATTATAATGATAAATTAATTATAGTTACCTACCCGTGTGGATAAGAAGTGTGACTTCAGAACCTTCTTGAAAATTGTCAAACTAGGAGCATCTCTTATACCTATCATTGGGTAGGTACTTGGTTCCACGGCATTCACATAATGATAATAGGTATTAGGTACTTATATAATTGATGAAGGAGAGATTCCTTGATTGTAGTTCCGTGGAATTGCAGACTTACTACCAAGTGTCAATTATCAATTCAGTGTCAAGACTTTCATAGTCACTATATATTTGACCATGCACTATGAACAATATTGTTTTTTATGAAAAGTAAAAAAATGAAACTTCTATAGATTGTGGCTGGCGTCTGCTCAGTCAAAGGTGAAATTGCATGACCCAATTTGATTTCCATCACATCCTAACCAACTTGTGGTAGGTAAATACAGATATTTCTGTGGTTTATATCATATTTTACTCAGATAAGTTTAGTATTTGATTGAACAAATATGAACATTGTATTGTGTCAGAGAGGAACAGTCTCAACAAGTAAAATTGATCACTTCCCAACCTCACTTTATTTCGTGGTAATAATTACATAGGTATACATATGTATATTTATTTATTATAATTTACAAAATCATTTTTACATATTATCATCCACCTCACTAGGCTTAGCTTGTGCCGAGGTGGAATATATGGGGGGACATTAAACCATTAAACTCAATATTTTATTTTTTATTTTATTTATTACAAAAATACATATTTTACATAAAAAAATACATAGCAAAAAAGAAATTAAAACACTTTATAATATGACTTCCTTCAAAAAGACATCTACTCGTGTTTTGAAGGGAGTTGCACTATTTACATAATATAGAACAAAAACAAAGTAACAAAATAATCATAGGTAACAAAAAACATAGGTACTTAAAAATAGACATAGGTATATATGCTACATTACAAAAAAAACAACATTTAAATATCAATAACGATTAATAAAATAAGTGCATAATATCTACATATATAACAACAATGAGTAAATAAAACCAGTTTTTATACACAAACCCTCTTTATAACTACATAAAATTTCTTTAGATCGATAATATCCGTATGTCTCTGCTCAGGCAATAGTTCGTTAAACCACTTAACGCCAAGATACGTATAGTGGTTTTGTGCGTAGGCCGTTCTTTTTTTTGGTATATTTAGTATCACATTAAATCGATGAGTGGCTCTTATGCAATCCGAACCATGTACTCTATCGACGAAATACTCCCTGTAGATCTGCTTCAATGCATTTCTCTTTTATATAGCATGCAGTGATGGGACATTTGCCTCGGTAAAGAGGCTAGTCGTAGGGTAGTCTCTGGGTTTATTTAAAATTATTTTTAAGATACTCCGCTGGACGATATAAAGGGGTTCGAGGTTAGTTTTATAAGCACCACCCCACGCTATAATCCCATATTGCATGACAGATTGAGCAAGTGCAAAATATATATTTTTCATCGCAGCAATGTCCAAGAAAGTCCTCAATCGATAGAATACATAAAATAATTTCCTCATTTTACCAATCGTATAACTTATTTGCTCTTTCCACTTATTTTCTCTGTCAACATTAATACTCAAATATTTTATGTTTTTTTCATTAGGCAGAGCATACCCATTGAACTCTGTACAAAAACCCATTGAACTCTGTACAAAAAGCTATTTTAAGAGTTATTAACAAAAAAACTATAATTCGAGGTTCATGACATTAGACAACTTTACATAAAAAGTATTACCCATTGCTATAAAAAAATAACAGTCACATTCCCCTAAGCCTAGACAAACTGTACAAAATCTTGAAGTAGTATCTACCTATGTATGTATGTAGAATGAAAACCACACTAGGACAAATAAAAACTATATTTCTAGCAACAAAACTACATATGTATATAACAAGTTAAAACAAGACATACCAAACAAATTTTAACTACCTATTTCAAAGTCTTTGGACAAATTTAGAATTCATTTTTGGCAGCAAGTAGTTACCTGATGTACTTCGAGGTAGAGTATTTATGAATAGATTTGTTTTTACTCCTCACTAACCCAAGGGGATATAGTGGGGAGTTATGATTTCGCAACTTTTAAGGATATTTTTTATTGCAGATTATTAACTAGTAGGTATTACGTTGAGATTGTATTCTGAAAGTTTCATCACAATGTGGAAGACCATATGGGAAGACCATAGAACAAATTTTAATGTGAAACTGCTACAAAACATAAATGACAACAACGGGTGTGCATATTATGGTAGAAATAATATTAAAATAATAATATATCAAAATTTACTGTATCGGTTAATACTGTTGTGTTTAAGATATTAGTAACTATGTAATATTGTAATTTGTTGTGTTATGTCTGGTGTCTGTTCTAATATTTTTTGGAAAAGACAAAATAACTATGTAAAACCGAACTGTCAAATATTTGGCTTGGTAATATTGTAAACTGCTAGCCCTAGAACAGGCTTACCTAGTTGGGCAGCAGTAATCTTCATAATAGTCTTTGTGATAAAGGTGTGAAAAATAAATAAATGAATGTATCTGTGTGTGTGCTATGTGCTGTGTGCTGTGTGCTACGTAGAAGATTTTCATAATATTTGAGCCAAATTGGGATGAATTGTGGTTCCATACTAAACAATAATTTGCGTAGGCGATGACTTTCCATACAAATTTCAATATTGACCTCAAGATAAGATAGGTACCTACCTCAATTGTTTGAAGAATTCCTCCCCCAATATAATATTGTACCTGTATGTAGGTAGGTATATCGCCTCCAGGATAACAACCAACCAAATATTTAATTAATACAACGCCGTTAATTACATTTTGATAAAATCAATTTATTTTTCATCTTAAAAATAATAAAATGGATTGATTAAAGTGTAAAAGTTTTCCTTACGGCGTTTTAATTGTTACGAAATACCAATCAAGTCTGAAGCAAAAAAAATATAACGAGACACGAAACTTACTTTTGCGGATAAAAAATAATTTGTGTTTCAAAAACGAAGTTAAAAATATGTTAGGTACCTACTTATTGTCCAGCGGAGTGAATATTGTGTCTAAAATATGTAACTTATTGTCCAGCGGCGTGAATATTGTGTCTAAAATGTGTTACTTATTGTCCAGCGGCGTGAATATTGTGTCTAAAATGTGTTACTTATTGTCCAGCGGCGTGAATATTGTGTCTAAAATGTGTTACTTATTGTCCAGCGGCGTGAATACTGTGTCTAAACATTTTTTTTATAGTATAGTATATGTAGTAGTAACTTTTATTTAGACGTAAAAAAAATATAAAAATTAATACATCTACATAGTATAAACAAAAAAACAAAAAGTATACATTTTTTTTGATAAATTAATAAATTCTGGTACAGGTACAGGGTATGACACTAAATTATTTAAAACAATGTAAAGTATGGAGAAAATTAATAATTTTCAACTATGTGCTCAATTAATATGTTCTTGTAAAAATTAATATGTTCTTGTTTAATAAGTATATACATCTTCCTAAGATATACATCTTCCTATATACATTCCCTAAATTAAGCATAAATGCTTGTGCTATAGGTGAATGAAATCGGTTGAGGCAGGATTCGATCTCGCGACCATTGGATTAATAGCCTAATGCGCTAACCCCTCTGCCATCAATCTATCTAAAATGTATGTATTTATTTATACATATTCATGTATTTTGTTTATAAGTTGGTGGCAATCAATATAACGTATTGGAATATTTTCAGAATGGTTCGGAATAAAAATAAAAACATTATCCAATAACAATTTACAATTCCTATAGCGCAGTTGAATGATTCAGGATCATTCCAAGGGTGATTATAAATATTTACATCTTATATTAGGTACTCTGCGAAACAAAGCTGTTTTAAATTCTTTAGAGAAAGTGCTCTTGCTTTGAGCACTGCGGACATCTGGAGGCAATCTATTCCCCTTTACAGAACCACTCACACTAAAGCATCAATCATAGTAGGCCGCTTTGTTGACGATGACAAACTAACTTAGGAACTGTTACTGTGTGATCCAGAAGACCTGAATATGAAATGCCTCTGACACAGGTCTCATGATATATTGCGGTACCAGGTTAATTAAAAAAATGTAGTCAACTGGTTCTGGAAACTCGAATCAGTGTAATTATTTTATTAGTAGTGGAGTTATGTGACATCCGAGTGTTATTCCGTACCATAAATGAGACCTGCCGCTGCATTAAATACCAACTGAATCAATCAATCCAGCAAAAATGCCATTGTAGTAATCAAGCCGAGACACGACGAATGTATAGATCAGTGTTTTTGTCTCATTCTTGGGCAAGCATCGTCGAATGTTTTTCAGTAACACCAAACACTAATATCGAAAAGTACATGCTGTTAACAAAGGGATTTAAATTTCAAAAACAAAAACTTTTAAATATTTAATGTGTTTGAGATACCCCCCCCCCCCCCCCGTTCCACCTCACTATGTGAACAAATCCTCTGGCGGAAAGTCGTAGCTTACAAATGTCAGCTTTGTATAGTTCCTTATTGATTAATACGGTGAATGTGGTTAATATCCTATTTTACATACATACATACCATGACGCCATATCCCTTACGGGGTAAGCAGAGAGAACCGAGCGCCATACTCCTCTATTTTTGCACTCATTCCTAGATTCTTTTACATCCATGCATCGTCTCATACATGCTCGTCGATTATTATTATCCTATTTTCATATTTATATAATCATCATGAACGTTAAGAGTAAACGTAGAGCAAATATCAACAGAAAACACTTCCACTATTAGTCTCCGTATAACATTATTATATGTATGTTCTGACAATTATCCTTCAGTCAGTAGTCATAAAAGGGAATATAGGAATAAGGCGGCTCCGCAACATTAGTTATTGGATCGATTTGAGCAATATGGAGGAGCTGATATGCAATGCCCAAGACCGAGAGGCTTTTTCTCAAATGATCGTCAACGTCAGGGGAACCTGATTAAGACGCATGAAGTAAAGGAAGAGTATTCGTTTGTCTAACAATATGATTTGTAAGTAATTCTCATATTAGGTATTTTAAATTGAAAATAGTCTTTGAACTAAAAATACAACGGATTTATCGTTGATTTAATAAAATAAATTACATTTGTTTGTGATATACCTATAATTTGTGATAGTCAAAATGACTTGAATTAACATCCGGGCCAATTTCTTTGTTTAACTTTGTATGTACCTAATGTTGGCTCTCACTTTTGCATTCAATGAACTTTAAAAATAGTCGCTCGATGTTCCCGTTTGGTGGGTGAGTGATTGTACCTATTGTTATGTGCGGTATTTGAAGATAATACACCGGGGTTCATTCCTCTTTACTTGATAGCTATAAGGTAACACCAATAACATATAAAATAAAGGTGTAGGTACTATCACACATTGATTGTATATTGTCCAACTAAACAAATACTACATGTAGTAGGCGATAATACATAGTGAATATAACTAAATAGTTTCTTAATCTTAATCTTTATAGAACAGTAAGAACATAATATATTATAACTAATATGTATTAAAAAAGTAGGTTAGATCCACTAGTTGTATTGTTCCCTTTATTGTATGTACGTATGTATGTATATGTATATTAACTAGCGAAACCCAGCAAGCGTTTTACTGATTGTGTATAATTAAAAATGGTCTATATCTTATTTTATATTGCTTCTCGGGCAACTAACACAGGTACTTTGTCAAATATTTATTTAACACGCATCCAATAACAAGTTGCCACACTCTGGAGACTAACGATATTTATCGTCTCACAGATCCAGACTGAAAACACAATTAAAAACTGTGTCTCCACCAGGAATCGAACCCGAGACCCTTAGATCAGCAGTCAGATACCCAACCAACTGAGCCAAGAAGGCCGATATTTACGTAATGTAAAATGATGTTAGGTTAGGATGGAGATCGCGATACCACTTCCACGCCGGTGATGCTATATTAGGACCCATTGGTCCTGTTCAACCCCGGACGCAGCCGCAACGTCGGACAACACAATATCCCCTATCCAGCGAGTTCAACCATTACCCCTAAGAGTCCATCGAGGGAGATCGCGATCCACTTCCACGCCGGCGACGCTATAGAGCTCATTGGCCCTGTTCACCACCGGACGCAGCCGCAACATCGGACAAACACAAAATATCCACCATCCATCGGGTTCAACCACTGCCCCCGAGAATCCAACCACACACGTCAGGGCCTCCGATTGGTCTCGAAATCGGCCGCTAAGTACACTCCGTTTCAAGTCGGAGGGGCTTGTACCCCGACCCCTCGGTCCTCGTGTTGGCGTCCGAAGGTTCCGCGGGCTAACACCGGGGGCATCCGACGCAATCATCACCTGTCAGATTTGACGTCTAGTTGTCAACACAGGATGTCTGACCCGACGTCTGCGCCGGCGGTGTGCCCGAACCACACAACAACATTCGCCACAGTTGACGAGTAACTGCCGAGCGAGACTAGAGGCGTCCGTCCTGCTCTTCTCTAAGTATAGAATGACGAGGGCACAACAGCGTCGGCCGCCCACCCCCGCCTTTACTGCCTGGGCCCTTAGAGCCGCAACCTAGGCTTATATCCCGACGCATCGGTCCTCGTGTTGGCGTCCGAAGGTTCCGCGGGCTAACACCGGGGGCATCCGACGCAATCATCACCTGTCAGATATGACGTCTAGTTGTCAACACAGGATGTCTGACCCGACGTCTGCGCCGGCGGTGTGCCCGAACCACACAACAACATTCGCCACAGTTGACGAGTCACTGCCGAGCGAGACTAAAGGCGTTCGTCCTGCTCTTCTCTAAGTACAGAATTGACGAGGGCGCAACAGCGTCGGCCGCCCACCCCCGCCTTTACTGCCTAGGCCCTTAGAGCCGCAACCTAGGCCCACCGCAACCTAGGCCCCTAAGAGTCCAACCACAATCGTGAAGGCCCGTAAATCATAGCAGGGGTTACCCTCCCAACAGTGCCACGAATAACAGACTGCCACAGGGAGCCATCGCCACGCCTGTAGTACTTTCTACAGGCGTGGCGTGGACTGCTTGGGTATCTGACTGCTGATCTAGACCCTGGTGTTAGGTTAGGTAATGTTAGGAGCGCATACCGTACATACAACTTCTTATTCAACATATGTATGTATGTATCTATATTCCCATCCTCTCTCAAGAAAAGCCACTCTTTTATGATCTCTAGGTGGTCTCTTTCGGTCATCTAGGTGGGCTCTTTCGGCGAAGTCCAGTATCAGGTCACCTCGACGATAACTCCACCTGGAAAAATGGCTCTCTATCTCGGGAAATTTAGAGGATATCGCAGTATGCTACCTCACTCCATTGGGAGCATTACAGAACTTCAAGTTCCTTGACAACCTTTAGGATTATCTATCTGGGGCAGTATGGAGTAGATCCAATCTCGAATATTTCGGAGCCAAGACATACATCATCATCACATGTAATATATTCTTGACAATTTTTCAACATCTCAATAGAGACGAAGTTGAAATATTATAGAAGAACCAAGAATTCAAGGCACCTACAGGGCTTACGACCTGTCATTGGCTGGTTTACGTTAGATACTGTATGCGCTTGCGCAACGTTCACCAATTCTGCCTTCTTATTGAGTTTCCTAATTATCAATTGAATTTTTGAAAATTCTATATATTTCAATAATTGGATACAATTCGTTTGAAAATAACACATTTTTATCGCTATCGCTATCTATGAAATAACGAAGAAATCTTTTTTGTAACACCATCTATCGAGAAGTTGATTTTTTTGTATGCAATGTAAGCCACAATCCTTATACATGCTGAGGTTACAATGTTTCTTCACACAGATATCACTCCTGAATTGCGCCAGAAATATTGTTTCATTTTTGGCTTGTTAACCTACATATTTGACCAAGACTAAGATGGGAAGACGAAGTCACCAAAGATGCGAACCAGCTTCTCCAAGTGACCGGATGGAGAAAAATGGCTGAGGACAGGAATGGTTGGAGGCGAAAGTTGGAGAAGGCCAAAGCCCGATTTGGACTGTAGTGCCATTGAAGTAGAAGAACCTACATATACCAATTTATATGTAAATTGAATATATGTATATCTTCTTCTTCTCAGTGTGCTGTATCAGGTCCCCCCGACGTTGGCGATCACTCTGGAGAATGCTTATCTGTCCTGCGACATTTTTAAAAGTTGTATATACGCAAACATTTGATTTTCCCTGTCTGGAGTCAATAATATTTAACAGGGATAAATCCAAAGTTTGTGTATATACAACTCGATTGACATATTATATTCTGTCCACAACACGCTGTCCCTCGATGATGAGTTGCAGAGGTGAATTATCTTCAACTCTGGCCGAGATATGAATAATTACGTATTTTTATTGCTGTCGACAATTCGCTGAAGTGTATCTGCTAGGATTTTGATCGCGGTTAGGAAGCTCTTCCTAGGTTTGAAGTGGTTAAAAACCAAATGTCCCCGTATGTCTGTATAACAGTTGGTATATAAAGAGCTATGTACAAATGAAATGATAATAATATTAAGGAGATACGATATGTGTCGGTTGAATGCACAGGTGGAGCTGCTGTTTATGGATGTAGGTACAGATTGTATGGAGTGCATTGTGTGGTTAGACCCAGACAACATAAATAGAACTTCATTATCAAACAGGTGTTCTTTACAATAGGAATACTCCAACAGAACGTGCTTTGCAAACTGAATTGACTACAGCACAAGTAGATAATAATGTAACTGCACTTTCACGATTAAATGAAATTTTATATCCTTGCATTCCTTCATTGCACCACATATACATTAGTGTTGAGCGAGGCGTTGCAAGACAAATAGTCTTGCAAGACTTCAATAGTCGAAATTTTTATCAAAAAAAATCGATGTTCTCATCTTACCGTCGAAAAATCCGAGATATTGATTTATAGTTTATTAATTTTAAGAAAATTAAATGATTACATCAGACGATTAATAACGTCCTACTAGTTATAATCCGTACTAAAGCAATTATCCTGGTTGTGCTTTCGTGTGGTCTGGAAATTATAACGCTAACTGCGAGGACTATAAATAAGCTAAAACGCACTAAGTCTAAGACACAGAATGAGAAATAAAGAAATCTAACGTCAGAAAAAAGTTGTCGATGTCATAGATCGAGATGTTGCCAGACAGGGAATGAACAAAAGAGTTCTGAAATGGAGATCATGGGATATGAAAACGGGAATAGGGCGACCTCGAAAGGTGGACCGATGATATTATCCCCGTCCGTCGCTGGAAGTAGAGGGGTGCAAAAAGCCCCCAAAAAGAGGGGAGTGGAAATATTTAGATGAGGCCAACATCCAGCAGTGGAGAGATGACTGAAGAAAGAAGAAGAAGGCAGCTATTTTTACATATTTAAATATTTATAATTAACAGTAGGTTCATCATATGTAGGCAAATGAACATAGTACATTCTCAATGAGATTGAGTAAATAAAAAGATTGAAAGATCTATTTGCTCATTTTTGAAATAATAAAGTAGGTATTTTTAAAATTTTAAGCTAAATAAATGATTGTACCAACTTATCTAGAATAATAAATTATCTGTTGGTGTTTGGCTCTACGTAGTACCTCTGCAGTGTTACTGACCATATTATTCCATGATATTCTCAGCATTTTGCGTTGGATTACTGATTTACACAGACTTTAATTTTCAGAATTACGACAAGTTTCACGATCGACCCTAAAACTTTAATAATAAAACAATATGTTGTCTACAAAATTTTAGCTATACACAACAGTTTATACATAAAGTGACATTTTTGTGATTGCCGCCATGTTGTAATAAAGTAATATTAAGTTGGTAGATAAAGGGTAATGTCAAATGTCAAAGTTGGTAACGGCCAATATGGCATCCACCTGAGGTCATTGTCCTTGAATAAACGTAACAAGAGACGTGGAAGATGTACCTTCTATAGTTGGACAGACAGACAGACAGATAGATAGGTACCTACTGACTATTGGTTGTGCAATATTACCGTCCAACACTTGTACAGTACAGTACAGTTAGTTATGTCTTCGTTAGATAATACTTACCTCATAGAGTAGGTACCTACCTACCAAATATAGTCGTGGTGTCTGATGAACCAAATTATACATTATTGTGACTTGGTGAAAAACTAGTTTTAACATTCCCATCATTAACTATTTATAGGCATACAATTAAGTACCTACATAATTTTACATAAACATTATAGCAGAGTAATAGCCACCGACTGCCAGACTAACGTAATAGTATAAAGGCTGATTTTTTTCTGTAAAAGGATACAACAGCTGGTAACAACGATTGGATAATATGAACCCTGAGCAGTATTGGCTTTCAAAGTGTTGAAAATCGCTATTTTAACACGTCAGTTATTATTGAAGCGTTATAATATAAAGCGTGATCTTTTAATACTTGCTACGGAAGACTATTAGAAATCACGCCTTCCATTTACAGACACTGGTTGGTGGAGACACCTCGACAGACACCTTTAAATTTTAATAAATTGATATATCCCTTTAAAGGTGTCCATGTTGATCGTCTCACAATTTCCGATTGAAAAACACAGATCGAAATTTGTGTATCTGGGAATTGAACCCGGGACCTTTGACTCAGTCGTCAACTGACTGAGCCATGCAGGCTGATTTGGATGATATGAAAATAAATATATAAGTAGGTACCTATATTTTATTATTAACCCGTATTTACACATTTGATTTCAAGTGGCTAGTTCATTGCTAACATGACAATTGTTTTAGATGAATAGTTTTCACAATCCAAATATTTGAAAAGTGTGTCTAATGAAGTAAATATTCTAAGAATTGTCGAGATTCATGAGTTATTGTTATGATAATATCATCTATATATGATTCATGCTTTATATAAATACATACCTACATTAGACACTACAGAACCGTATTGTTTACCTATAGGTACTTAAACCAAAGTTAAAACATTGGAAATAAAAAAAAATTGATTTATTTCTTCCTCCATTTCTGGGGTCGGTTAATAAAGTCAAAATAAGATGTGAGATTCACGTGAAATAGTTATGTACTTCTCAAAAATCAATAAAAAATCATTCTGATATTAAAAGAACGGCAACAGTAGGTATACGTGACAAGGTGGATGGTAACAGCATTGTCCGGCGATACAATTAAATAAACTAATGTTAATAGTGATATCTAGATTATATTGTGTTACAAATTTCTTTCCCCCTTAGCGCTTTTGTCCCATTTCTATCGGGGTAGGTACGCTTTGACCATGATCCTAGAATTGGCGAGTCTGGTTATTACATTGAAGCGACTGCCATCTGACCTTCGTAACCCTTAGAAAGAGGAACCAGACAAATTGGATCATGGCTACCCATAGCTAGTGATATAAATCCGTACATAGATTTTTTGAAAATCCAGAGGTGCGTGCCCTGCCTGGATTCGAACCGTCGACCTCACGCATGTGAGACGACAACCTTACCGCTGGGCTATCACCGCTCTTAATATATTGTGTTACAAATTGAACTTGAATAAATAATAATTAATTAGGATAACTTGTATAGAGCTGTTTTTATAATAATGCCACCTTAATGACGTTATTGTGTATGTAATTAAAGTTATTTATACACTATATTACAATATTTATAATCGAATATTTTTATTATTGCATATGCGCAAACATTGGATTTTTTCCCTGTCGGGAGTCAAAGATATTTTTTAACAGATTTTTAATTATCTCAATAGAGACGAAGTTGGAATATTTATTGTAGGAGAACCGGGAAATCAAGGCACCTACAGGGCTAACGACCTGTCATCGGCTGGTTTACGTGATCACTTTATGCGCTTGCGCAACGTTCACCAATTATGCCTTTTAATGAGATCCCTATCAATTCAATTTTGAAAGTTCTATATATTGTAATACTGAAATTCTTTTCGCTTGAAAATAAGGAATTTTTACTACAGCCATCTATGGGTGAAATTATGAACAACAATCTTATTATTTTTATTTATTTTGTTGGAACGCCATCTATTGAGAGAATTGGTTTTTTTTTTTTGTAAATAATGAAAGCTACAATTCTTATCAGACTTATAAGGTCATTTTTGTCTTATTTACCTACTTGTACCAATGTGTAAGTAATCGAATATTTTTATTATTGCATATGCGCAAACATTGCATTTCCCGGTTCTCCTACAATAAATATTCCAACTTCGTCTCTATTGAGATAATTAAAAATCTGTTAAAAAACAATATTTATACTTTAAAGCAATATATAATAAAAAACAACGCCCATACTCTCTGGATAGAGTTAAAAAATTGTGTTCGAGAGAGGAGCATCGTAATTACACATAACATACACACGAGAAAAATTGTCAAAAATATGATCTTATATACCTATTTTAAATAATTCTCTAATGCAAGTGACAGGTTATTGTATATATTAAACACTGTCAGTGTTATTTACAAAAATTCCTTGAATCATGGTTCAATTGAACCCGGTTCAGTCTTATTCCACGTTCAACTGAAACCTTATTAATAATATTTGAACACTAGTTCTGTTGATCTCGATTTTTTTTATTTTATTTTATTTTTATTTTTATTTTATTTATTAAGGAATACAAACAGTTACAGTAAATATAAATGTGTATAACTAATAGCAATATGTTAAGTCGACGTTTATCTGCAACCTTACAGTATTCACAATAGGTATAGGTAGTTTGCAGAGTAACACAATAACAAATAAAAGGCCATAAATAATAAAAACAAGTAAAGAATTAATAAAGAAATAACATTAATGAAATGAAGTAGTTAAGAAATTGATTATACAAAAACATTAAGGTGCAAAAAAAACAATAATTATATAAAAACATAAAAATAGTTAAAATATTGAAATTAAAAATTAAGAAGCCATAATTCAAAAGTACATGTGTTGTATGACTATGTGTATTATGTCATAGCGTGTTGTGGTGATGATTTTTGAATGTGTCGTATTTCATGTTTTTGAGCTCTATTTCATACGACAGCACAGAATTTAGTTTTGTTTTGTTGGCTATCATGACCAAATAACAGAATGCGCGGCACGGAACACGTGCGCACCACACGATCGTTCCGTCAAACTCTCGCTATTGCACTTTTTGACAATCGATATTTTTGGCACATTAAAAGTGCAGTGTCTGCAAGGTTTTAGAGTTCTCCAGACTCTTCGTATGTTCTTTGTGTGTTCTTTCAGAGTTTTGCAAGGGGACGTTATTAGCCCCCATAAGCAGAACGGGTGGTGGTGGGGGGAAGAACAATCGATATTGTTGTTTGAATTCAACGTCAATCGATAATTCTAATGGATTAAATAGCTTTTCATAATATATTATGGTCATAGGTTTTTCAAAATTGTGAAATGTCAAGATGAAGCAGTGTTAAACTATCCCCATCGCCGTTTCAATTTGACATTTGAGTTGAATCACGGTTCAACTCTTGATCCATGTCTATGAATAAGAAAAGTGATCAAAAATCGGGGTTCAACTGTATTTCAATATTTGAACCACGTTTATAAATAACACTGTATATATATTTATATATAATATATGAGACCATTCCTCCCCTGTGCACTGCATTATAAGACAATCATACAAGGAAAAATAAATTGACTCATTAAAATGCAAGGAAGGTGCAAAACATAATGTGACATACCTACCTACATACCATATTATCATAATGGAGATATGTACATTCATTGTACGTAGGCCTATCGTTGTCTCTGTCAAACACACGTCAATTGCCAACACCACAAGAGAGAAACTAATATGTACCTACTTACCTATATATTCAGAATCGATTGTTATTTCTGTTGCAGTAAGACAAAAGACATGAATGTATTAGGACACCAAGCCACGCCTGCTGAGATTTATGGGAATAATATGTTCTCTGACAATGTGGAGCATATTGTAACCAATCTAGAGTCATCTGCAACCAATCTGGAGCTTATTGTACCCAATCTGGAGACAACTGTTACCAATCTAACAACACAGTGAAACCAACGAATAGCATACTGTCACCAATTTGGAGCATATTGTAACCAGTCTAAGAGTAAAGTGTAACTAATCTGAAACCAACTGTAACCAATGTAAGAGCAAAGAGTAACCAATCTGGCGCATATCGTAACCAATCGAAGAGCAATGTAACCAATCCGGAGCTTATTGTAACCAATCTTGATAATTTATTTTTTGTCGGCCTTCGTGGCTCAGTTGGTTAGGTATCTGACTGCTGATTCAAGGGTCCCGGGTTCGTTGCCCGGCGGAGACACAGTTTTTAATTGTGTCTTCAGTCTGGATCTGTGAGATGAATAATATCGTAAGTCTCCAGAATGTGGCAACTTGTTATTGGGTGCGTAAATAATTATTTGACATACCTAGTCTAGTACCTACCTGTTAGTTGCCCGAGAAGCTACATAAAATTAAATAATATTATTTTTATGTCAGTAATAAAACTAAATATTAGTTAATTATATTATTTACTTGTCATGTTTTATTTAATTTAAAAAACAATATGATCACCCTATATTTATTGAAAATATCTAAGTTGACTGTGAAACTGTTGCCATTATATAAATTTCACTAAATATCGTAATTATTAAAAATAATGTTTCCTGTCCAAATACTTGGACCGATCCTCATTCTAGTACCTATGTATGTATATAATTATGTACCTACCTTTGTATATATAGGTAGGTATATATACAAAGTACCTACATACTGTCATATAAACGAAACTCATTGTAAACAAAATTTATTTATTTACACATTTATTTATTCAAAAAATAAACCAAAATCCATTCTTATATAAATAGATATAAAGGATTATTATTTATTTATTTATTCAAACAAACATAAATACATCCATTTTTATAAATATATACAATATTTATATTTATTTATTTATTCAAACATATATTCATAAACCATTACCATTATAACAGTTTTTATATAGGTATGGATATATAGGATTTTTTCAAATTATTGATTTATTTATTAATCTATTTATTTATTCGATCATTTTTTTTTTGTAAATGATTATGTCCTTGTTAAACAAGTGCATATACATCTTCCTACGTTCCCTAAAATAAGCATATAAATGCTTGTGCTATAGGTGAACGAAATCGGTCGAGGCAGGATTCGAACTCGCGACCACTGGATTACTAGCCCAGCGCGCTAACCGCTCTGCCATCGACCCATCTTTATTTATTTATTTAGATTGATGCAGGTATAACATTTGGTGGTACCCTGGTGACATCAATTGTCTTCCCTAACAATAGCCCCGAATATAATTTTTAAACATTTTCTATTGATATTAACCTTGGCCTTCGTAAATATTTTAAAATATATTAATTCTGTTGTTGGTTCAGGTATTTTCGGTTTTAACTTTCATAATTTTATTCTTTTAATCTGTACCCAGTTCGAAAACACAATACATCACCATCATATAAAATAACCTTTTTTCAATACCGCGCAAAGACCATTTATTTGGGTTCTGCAATAAAACATGGTCAGCAACTAATTGTCTCAGAGATTTGGATTTTTCCGCACTTAAATATTTCGATGCTTATTATTCAAATATAGATTCAGGCTACCTGAAAAAAATCGAACCCTTTTTAATCCTCATCGATCGTTATGTAAATCCCAGCCGACGGTGCTTTCAGATGTTTTAAATCCGGTTTCAAATATTCAAAATAAATAGTTTCAGTTTTACATTTCTGTTAATTTTATGTCTCTTTTCTCAATTGTTGCTCTAACGTCGTATTGTCCTCTAGCGAGATACACGGAGGTTGATTTTGCGCAATCCGGGTCTAGCCACCGACGAATTCACTGATGCCGTATTGCTCATAATTCCCGGGGTGGATCTGGTTGCCGAAAGAAACAAACGTGTAAACCGCGAAAGGATATATTCGCGTTAGGCAATTTTACCTTTCAATGAAAATGTTTACAATGTACGCGCCGGACACGTGACTTTTGATAAACGTCATATATCGCGCGTTAGGGGCTTTAATACGCTCTCGCGAGTATGAGTTTTGATAAATCAGTGTCTGACGCTCGTCATTGTAAAATTACTTCAAGACAGTCACGAAAAACATTATTTTTTTTCCATGTTGGTTGTATCTCGCGCGTCACTTCCGATAAATGTCACACATCGCGCAATAGTGCTTTCATACAGCCCTCGCGAGTGTGAATTTTGACGGAATTGCGCGTGTGATACTTCTCAATATAATTTCACTTCAAAATAAACGGTTTAAACACTGAAAACACTGTCACCGATTGTACCAGCTAAAATGTTACGTGGCCAGGGTTAATTAATTTAATTGGAGTAATTTGTTGTATTTATGTTAGTCTCGATCCCACGCAGAATGCAAAATATGCTATTGTTAATTTTAAAATATTTTTTTTATTGTTAATTTTAGTAAAATATGCAAAAATGATTTGCGTGCAAACATTTTGAATATTTTATACCCCTGTACACCCCCTCTCTTCGAGACAGGGGTACCTTTATTATATAAGGTAGAATCCTACTACCTAGAACCAGTAACAGTCAGTAAGAATCAGTAAGAGTTAGTAATCAGTGTGTCAGTCAGACGAACATTCACAGTTGAAAGCAAGCAAAGTAGTGGGCCTTAGGGCCGTGTGAGGCGGTCAGGGCTTACGCCCTGGCCGCCGTCTTCAAAGTTTTAAGCTTAAGAACCAGTAAAAATTAGTTAGTTAGTCGGTAAAAGAGTGAGTCTAGTTGAAGTCAGTCAGTGGAAAATCAGTGAGTTGAACAGTAACAGTCTATCACTGTAGTGAGGCGGTCAGGGCTTACGCCCTGACCGCCGCCTTCAAAGTTTTAAGTGTAAGAACAAAGTTATTTTTTTAAAAGAACATTAACATTTAAAAATAGAATCAGTGAGTCGAATCTACGTAATGATCGTTCGGTAGCTTTAGTAAAGTTTAAATTTTTATAATAATAAAACCAGAGTTCAAGTTAAATCAGTAACCAGTCTCGCCTACGGGCCTTGGCAAGACCAAGTTGACGTCGTCGATATCGAAAAATTCTATTCACCATTCATCTGACCCAGGAGGCAGTGTGGGAATAAGAAAAGACTAAATATAGTCACCCATCCATCTGACCAAATGGCAGTGTGGGGACGTATTTAGGGCTTACGAGCCTAATCGACATGGATATTAATTTAATTAAGAATGAATTAGAAGTAATTCAAAAATATATCCAGCGCCGAACGATTACAAAGTGGACATCACGCACCGAAGAACATGGAACGAGCCAACGCGATCTTCCAGGATTGCGCAGAACGAGCGCCCAGCGTTATCGCGAACCGCGAAACGTTGCGGGCGCCTAGACAATAACAGTCGCACCGCGAACTTAACTTTGACCTCTGCAAACAAGGTACAGTGAATTTTAATAACAAGTGAAAAACAAATAGAACTTCAAGTGAAAATCAACGAACATTTTATTTTTAAAAAAAACTATATAATCGTAGTGTAACCCATGTATGTTCCTTTTGTAGCGTCATGGCCATGTCTACGCACCATTTGTATAATTTATTGTTTTTTTTTGTATTCTGCGATTGGGATCGCATCCGCAAATTTATTGTATTTTGTAGTATGTTTTTTGTATGCCTATTTTATCTCAATTTGAATTTTGATTTAAAAACTATAATTAAACAGAAACGAGAGAAACTAACTTAAAAATTCTTTTATTACTGGAGTGAGCCCTTGTCATTACGATACGGCACGGTGAGAAGGTGGAAGCGTCAGGATCTTGTACTCTCCGCTTGCGAGAGAGTCAAATCTGGAAGGCGACTTCTACCCAGAATTCTACCCCCCGGTATCAAGATGTTATTTTTTATTTCAAAAATTCTTGAAATACCTACCAAATAGATCATTTTTCAAAAAAAATTGTGCGAGAAGTCAAATAAGTAAATTAAACTTCAAATACGTTTTCTTTTATGCGCAGAACGAATCCCTAAAATTCAATTACATTCCCAAATAGACAATTTTTATAAATTTTTGTGTTTTATAAAAAATAAATAAAAAAAAATTAAACCTTCTCGTGAGCGCGCTGAACAAACCCACTAAGTTTTATTTCAATACAAAACATTTTTATTTTCAAAAAAAGTTTTGTGAGATATTGAATTAATAAATAAATAAATTATAATGCATTATCCTTCTCCTTTATGAGCTGAACAAATTCCTAAAGTTTCATCGCAATCAGATGGCTGGTTTGGGAGTCCATCGCAAACATACAAACCAACATATATGATTGAACTTTGCTTTTATTTTATACACACAAAAAATGATGTACGACATCGGACATAATATGTACATAAAAATCTCACGACGTACTATCTAAGCGTTACCCGTTGAGAATAATTTGTTAAAAAAAGTATGATTTTTAAAATAAGATGTTGAAAGAAAAAGTAGGTATTCTGGGAACATTAAGCAATATTATGCTAGTTTTTCAAAATATATTTATATGATTATTTTAATATACTTAATACTATAAGCAAAGTCAAAAAAGGATTAGGTAAGTACAAAAATGTATGATCGATGTTTGATACAAAGAGACATGTTCTATGTTCTGTAAGCTTAGCTTAACTTAATCTTAAACATGACTCGATTTAACATAATATTGTATGTAGGTACGTGGTGATTATGTTAATAAAAAATTATAATGTGTATGTAAATCTATAACAAAGCTGTGCTGCTAAGAGACAAAAAACAAATGAAACCTTCGACTCGCAAAATAACATCTTGTGAATGTCAATGTTAACCTTTATCAGGGAAATTCGGGGACACATCGACTTAAAAACTTTACCAAGTCGTGCGGCACTTAGCCAAGATATACAAAGTGTCGTTAGTACGATTCATACGACAAAGATTAAATGTTTTAGTCATTTTGTCACCGGGTTCGTTATTTCGTTACTTTTATATTTCACGTTGAAGACGACGTTACGCTAATGACGTGTATTTATTTACCGCTATTAAAATAAAATCGATAATTTTTCAATTCGCTAAGCAAATTACTTTCTTCGTAAATTTTTACACGGAACATAATAAAATATTTAACATGTCTGTGTTGCCATGTCGGAGAGAATTTTTCCTCTTTGAAATTATAATTATATTTTCTTACAATTATAGGTAAGTACCTACTTATACACAGGGAAATGGAAAAATTTGATACCCAGGTTAAGAAAATTATTTTATCTAAGGTATAGAATTTCGTTTATTTCTCGATTTTTTTTAAACAAACTTGTGGTTCTTAGATCATATTTTTTACATTGCTCAATAGTTTCTAAACCATAATGGCAGCGACAATAATATATCAATAGTTAATAATTAAATAATAAATAGTTAATAATTAATTAATTAATAGTTAATAATTAAATATTAAATTAAATACCTAATTAATTAAATACCTAAATTAATATAAATATTTAATGAAATCGAATTTACCTATACTAAATGTAGTTGGAATGAAATCGATGTAACAAGACGATGATTGACAGGGTAAGAAATGAGGATATTGAGAACGAATATAAAATAAAGAAAAATATCATCAATAAAATGAAAGTGAACACATTCAGATGGTTTGGCCACATGGGGAGAATAAATGAGCAACGGCTGATGAAGAAAACGTACAAACATTACGGATAGGAATGAAATGAGAGGTCGGGGCTGCCCAATAAAAGGATGGCACGACCATGTCAGGTCGGGGCTGCCCAATAAAAGGATGGCACGACCATGTCAGGTCGGGACTGCCATGTTTTCACTAATATAAAAAGTAGTAATACCAAAACTATTTTTTATTTATTTTATATATTTATTTTGGCTATGAGTGATGATATTATTTTTGCCTCATGTATTATCATTTATACCCGTCTCTTACGGTACACCCGAAAACGATAATAATGGAAAAGAGTGGAAGCACTATTCTATGCCGGTGTCACACAGCCAACACAAATATTATATGTACAATAATTTCAGATAGACATGTCACTAGAAGGTTAAACGGATCGATTTTATATATACCTAATTTAACAAATTACCTATATTTATATATACTACGTGTGTACCATATATGTACCATTATATATGTACATATTACATAGCTCAACAAGAGTATTTACTAAAATTATATTAAGTATTTAAGGTAAATATGTATACCTATGATATAGGTGTGTACTTGACTATAAAAGTGTTTTGTTAACGTAATATTTATGTATTGGTACTTGGTAGGTAGGTACATATGTAGGTAACCAACTTGTGATATGTTGGTCGATCGGATTTGCTTAAAGATTTGTGATAACAAACTTTATTGTCGAATATTTTTATTATTGCATAATATAATATATGCGAAAACATTGGATTTTTTTCCCTGTCGGGAGTCAAAGGTATTTTTTAACAGAGTTTAACAAAAAAATAATAAGAATGTTGTTCATAATTTCACACATAGATGGTTGTAGTAAAAATTCCTTATTTTCAAGCGAAAAGAATTTCAGTATTACAGTATATAGAACTTTCAAAATTGAATTGATAGGGATCTCATTAAAAAGGCATAATTGGTGAACGTTGCGCAAGCGCATAAAGTGATCACGTAAACCAGCCGATGACAGGTCGTAAGCCCTGTAGGTGCCTTGATTTCCCGGTTCTCCTACAGTAAATATTCCAACTTCGTCTCTATTGAGATAATTAAAAATCTGTTAAAAAAAACTTTATTGTTTTTATTTTACCAGCACACAACATTAAACTATCGACCAGTTAATTACTTATCGTTATAACGGTCATTAAACTATCGACCAGTTAATTACTTATCGTTATAACGGTCATTAAACTATCGACCAGTTAATTACTTATCGTTATAACGGTCATTAAACTATCGACCAGTTAATTACTTATCGTTATAACGGTCATTAAACTATCGACCAGTTAATTACTTATCGTTATAACGGTCATTAAATTACTTCCACATAATGGAAATTTAAAAATGTTACGAATTTAAACATAAAAAAAATTTTGAATTAGTAAAATTTTGTAATAATAAAACATACAAAAAATGTTCTCGTATTGAACTCGTAATATACACGTAATAAGTTCAATCTAACAAGGATCTATACATAACGTGAAAAGAAGGACATAGATAAACTTTAATTCTGTCTTTTTGACAGACTATATATTTCATAATTATTGTTTACCGTACCCATTTATATATTATTTTAAGACTATATATTAATATATTACATAATTATTGTTTACCATACCCTTTTATATATTTAAGGACTATTGAAATAAACGTATTTTTTATTTTCACTAATTTGTAGTAAAACTGTTTTATGAACCTATCAAAATAATAAAAATATTAAAATGATGATTTAGCACATTAAATAATAATTATACTTATGTAAAACCGTTATATGACAATTTCATGAATTGTTGTTTCAGCATTATTTAGGTAGGCACCTACCTATCTTATTAATATTGCTTAGGTAGGTACTAATATTTACTTCCTTATTTAAATTAACCAGTTATGTTATATCTATGAAAGTATTTCACCACATATTCTATTTGTTACGACCGAACGTTTCGCCGAGACAAATCTGCATTATCAAACGTTCAAAACTTCAGCCACATATAATACAAAATATTCTGATGGGTGGTGGCACAAAGCGGTTAGCGCGCTGGATAAGTACCTAATCCAGTGGTCGTAAGTTCGAATTCTGCCTCGACCATTTTCGTTCACATATAGCACAATTATTTTATGATATATTTAGGGAAAATTATTACAAGGCATTATTTTTTAATAAAATCTAAAATGTTTTTAAAAATACCTCTTGGTAGATTTAATTCATTTTGTGTAATGTCAGTATGTATGTATGTCTGTCTGTCTGTCAGTCTGTTTATAAGAATGGTCTAGTCACTGTAACATCATGGTCTGATGAATAACACGTGAACCATATCTACATACAAACATATACATATGTACATATATACATAATGTAGGTAGGTACCTACATAATATTGTATATTCACAATCAGTGTTATAAAATGGCGCTACAACTCCCATCAGGTCACACATACTACCACCATACTTTACATTCTACAGCACAAGCATACTAGAAAGAATTTTAATTTCATTAAAGCTAAATGAGAAAATAAATAAATCCATGGAAGGAACGATTTCGAAAAATACATAAATTTACGTAGGTACCTAAAATTATAATTACGTACATGTATGTTTAATTACTTTGTATAAACCACATTGTATGTTAAAATTATGCATCCGGTTTCGGAACTATCCGTTCCCTCGTCAGACTAATATACATTTTCATTAAGATAAAATTAATTATATTACGAGACGACAACATGACAAATGCGACATTCGAACAAAGACATTACTACAAAAATTTAACTACAAAAAATTTAATATGATAAAAAATAAATAAAGGACATACAGTTGTTGATGAAACTTAAGAAAACATTACATATTATTATATGGATTAAAAACAGGGGCACAATATACTGCGGAAACATGATCGAGTAAAAATAGTTTTTTCTTATAATAAGCATGTAATTAAAAAAAATAAACAATTTCAAAACTGTGATATATAATGCAAGAAATTTTCTGCTATCTCGGAACAGGTTCATCCTACTGAGGTGGTTTATACCAAAACAACAATTATTATTATATTAATCCAACTGTCGATTCGTTCATGAGAATTCAATTCTCTTAATGAATCGACATTATTAAGCCAAGATGCGTAGTACGAAGGAAAATTTTGTATGGTGTAGTGGACTTTTTGCATGCTAATAGCACCAACTAGAGGCCTCGCAGCATATATGTTCACATACATGGATTTACTCAGAATTCGGAGTAGAACATTTTATGTGAGTTTTGTATGTCTGTGTGTGTGTGTGTGTGTGTGTGTGTGTGTGTGTGTGTGTGTGTGTGTGTGTGTGTGTGTGTGTGTGTGTGTGTGTGTGTGGTGTGTGTGTGGTGTGTGTGTGTGTGTGTGTGTGTGGTGTGTGTGTGTGTGGTGTGTATGTGGTGTGTGTGTGTCCGTCCCCCCCTTATAACTTTTGATTCGCTCAATTTACAGAGCCCAAAATTTCAGAATATATAAACAGTTATAGGCTTACAAAACTTTTATACTCAGAATTGTGAATTTTTGTTTCAGTCAGGGGTTTAACTGCCTATATTTCCAAATATTTTAAAAATATCGAAAAAAGCCGAAACACCCCAACTAGATAATTTAATTTTCTATAAAAAATATGAACATCTCAAATTTTTTTAACAATTTTTATAAAAATTGAATTAAGTGACGACATTGCTTCATACAATTTGTATGGTAGTAGCCTACACACAATATCTAAGAAGACTTAATTGTTTGATACTAATCTCCAAACATACATTCATACCATCATTCTGTTTTCATATTCTGGGTAGGATCAAAGGACTGACCTCCATACTATCCTATCTTGACATACATACATATGTAGGTACATGTGTTGTATAGAAAATCAAATATTTTAAAATATTAAATAATTTGTATTTATGGGATTATAGTTTGGTACTTATTCTTCAACTATACATACTATCGCTATCGACAGTTGGATCTCATGTGTTACATGCAACTAGTTTTATTGAATTGTATTTTTTTTTAATATTTACTGTTTTCATGTAGGTACAATGTAGGTAGTACATTGGTTTTCAATAATAAAAAAATATACAAAAGGTAATTAAAATTATGTTAAAACTGAACCACAAAATCCAAATTTACCTCATTATCTCAAAGATAAATTCACTTATCTTTCAAGCCACGGGCGTCCACTTCGATCTGCTGAACGTGATTTACTATCTATCCCTATTCATAGTTCTCAATTAGAAGTACATACTGTCATCACGCCCATTGTATGAATGATAATATTACTACTTACATATATTACTATACAATGTCCTTTTTAATACAAATTTACCTCAGTATCTCAAAGATAAATTCACTTATCTTTCAAGCCACGGGCGTCCACTTCGATCTGCTGAACGTGATTTACTATCTATCCCTATTCATAGTTCTCAATTAGAAGTACATACTGTCATCACGCCCATTGTATGAATGATAATATTACTACTTACATATATTACTATACAATGTCCTTTTTAATACAAATTTACCTCAGTATCTCAAAGATAAATTCACTTATCTTTCAAGCCACGGGCGTCCACTTCGATCTGCTGAACGTGATTTACTATCTATCCCTATTCATAGTTCTCAATTAGAAGTACATACTGTCATCACGCCCATTGTATGAATGATAATATTACTACTTACATATATTACTATACAATGTCCTTTTTAATACAAATTTACCTCAGTATCTCAAAGATAAATTCACTTATCTTTCAAGCCACGGGCGTCCACTTCGATCTGCTGAACGTGATTTACTATCTATCCCTATTCATAGTTCTCAATTAGAAGTACATACTGTCATCACGCCCATTGTATGAATGATAATATTACTACTTACATATATTACTATACAATGTCCTTTTTAATACAAATTTACCTCAGTATCTCAAAGATAAATTCACTTATCTTTCAAGCCACGGGCGTCCACTTCGATCTGCTGAACGTGATTTACTATCTATCCCTATTCATAGTTCTCAATTAGAAGTACATACTGTCATCACGCCCATTGTATGAATGATAATATTACTACTTACATATATTACTATACAATGTCCTTTTTAATACAAATTTACCTCAGTATCTCAAAGATAAATTCACTTATCTTTCAAGCCACGGGCGTCCACTTCGATCTGCTGAACGTGATTTACTATCTATCCCTATTCATAGTTCTCAATTAGAAGTACATACTGTCATCACGCCCATTGTATGAATGATAATATTACTACTTACATATATTACTATACAATGTCCTTTTTAATACAAATTTACCTCAGTATCTCAAAGATAAATTCACTTATCTTTCAAGCCACGGGCGTCCACTTCGATCTGCTGAACGTGATTTACTATCTATCCCTATTCATAGTTCTCAATTAGAAGTACATACTGTCATCACGCCCATTGTATGAATGATAATATTACTACTTACATATATTACTATACAATGTCCTTTTTAATACAAATTTACCTCAGTATCTCAAAGATAAATTCACTTATCTTTCAAGCCACGGGCGTCCACTTCGATCTGCTGAACGTGATTTACTATCTATCCCTATTCATAGTTCTCAATTAGAAGTACATACTGTCATCACGCCCATTGTATGAATGATAATATTACTACTTACATATATTACTATACAATGTCCTTTTTAATACAAATTTACCTCAGTATCTCAAAGATAAATTCACTTATCTTTCAAGCCACGGGCGTCCACTTCGATCTGCTGAACGTGATTTACTATCTATCCCTATTCATAGTTCTCAATTAGAAGTACATACTGTCATCACGCCCATTGTATGAATGATAATATTACTACTTACATATATTACTATACAATGTCCTTTTTAATACAAATTTACCTCAGTATCTCAAAGATAAATTCACTTATCTTTCAAGCCACGGGCGTCCACTTCGATCTGCTGAACGTGATTTACTATCTATCCCTATTCATAGTTCTCAATTAGAAGTACATACTGTCATCACGCCCATTGTATGAATGATAATATTACTACTTACATATATTACTATACAATGTCCTTTTTAATACAAATTTACCTCAGTATCTCAAAGATAAATTCACTTATCTTTCAAGCCACGGGCGTCCACTTCGATCTGCTGAACGTGATTTACTATCTATCCCTATTCATAGTTCTCAATTAGAAGTACATACTGTCATCACGCCCATTGTATGAATGATAATATTACTACTTACATAATATATTACTATACAATGTCCTTTTTAATACAAATTTACCTCAGTATCTCAAAGATAAATTCACTTATCTTTCAAGCCACGGGCGTCCACTTCGATCTGCTGAACGTGATTTACTATCTATCCCTATTCATAGTTCTGATTTTTTTAGCTCTTCATTTGAAGTACATTCAGTTAGACTATGGTATAGCCTAAGTCCTGATATTACGTCGTCTATCTCACTAAACATCTTCAAGAAAAGGCTAAAGCAAAAATATTTATCTGACAACACCTGATTACATCTTCCTTTCCTTATCCCTCAGTCTTCCTATCATTGCTATGATTTGTTCTTATATGCTATCTTCTTTGTTTTTGTGTTCTTTTTTTTTTCTTTTTTTTTTATTACTTTTCTTCTGCTATCTTTATTTATTTTGTAATGTGATTCACTTATTGCCATAGTACACATTGTTTTGTATACTTAACATTTACTCTGGTTGGTTGGAAAAAATTGCCATTAGGCAATAAGCCCGCCAGTGTACTAATTACATGTACAAAATTAATTCCATATTTGAGAGTAAAAATTTCTTTAAAACAAAATAGTCAGTATGGTTATACTGTATCATATTAAAGCGCTATTTCTATGGCGGGATAGGCAGAGAGAACCGGATGTCGTACATTTTATATGTATCGCTTTTCACGTACCTACATATTGTTATATCACCCGATCAGAGACACCCTTGAAACTTGGACACAATCACACTCAAATCTCCGAGCTGGGAAGTACCGTGTAGTTGGAAGAAGTTGCCGTCTGGCAATAAACTCGTCACCTGGACAGGGCGTGGAAGTATTAAAGGAAATATCCGGGCACATCCGGAGAATCCCGAACTGATGGCAGATGGCAGCCCTAGCTATAGTCGAGCACACGTTATGATTGGTACCTACCTATAGGTAACTATTAGGTAGGTACATTTTGTATGGTTAATTAATTTTAGAGCAGGTATTTCTCAAACATAACAAAATCAAATTGACATCATTGTATGTAAGTACAATTAATTCTTGTTTACTCAAAATTTATTAAATTTTACAATAAAAATATTTTGTTTTACGTACGAAACTAATACGAATCCTATAGGTATTTAATATAATAAATAGGTATTCATGAAAACGCTTTGATAATTGAGTTAGGTACTTAACAATTTGTTTAATTTATACTATTTCATTAATTCATTCATTCATACCATCACGGCATATACCACAATGTTGGGTAACCAACGAGAGGCGTGCGGGTGTGCATCGCCTTATAAAATGAAGCACTAAACATGCGTATATCCCCACATACCAGTCTCGTATCACTTAAAAGGGCAAATAGGAGAGTGGAAATTCTTAAGTCGATACACCACGGCATATATTAATCAATTTATTAAAATTGATCAATTGAATAAAACAAGTATGAAGATACTTCAAATATAAAAGGGCGGGAAAAACATCAATAGTGGTGTGCGAGTAACCAATAAGTACATTATGTATAAAGAAAATTTAAATGGTAGGTAAAGGTGTGTCAAAAATGTCCGTACGTATGTACCTACATATGTATGTATGTATGATGCAGTGAGTGACCCAGTTATGAATGAGTACAATTTGACCCCAGAGTACAGTTACATATATTTACCTTCCTACATAATATTATATACTCGAACAATATTGTCAAATGCCTATAACAGGACTGGTAGTGTAGTGAGTTGTTACTATAATATGCATATGGTCTGTAGAGGTAGATAACATCTGTAGAGGTAGTTATTCGGTGTTCACAAAATATTAATTACTTATTTACTTACTACCTACTACAATAAAAGTACACACATTGAAAACATCAACAAAGAATAACAAAAATAAAACATTACATTAAAAACATATATCTATATAATAAAATAAGCAAAAAAGGTTATAAAAAATATCTGAAGCAAAAAGAAAAGAAAAGAAAAACTTATTTAAAAAAATACAAAATATATGAACTAAATAAAACACATGAACTAAAAATAAATAAATCACAATATGTGAACTTGTAGAAAACATCAGGTGATGGGTCTTAAAGATGGTAGGTAGTGGACTGTATTATAAACGATCTCACCGATGCTTCTTTATTCCTGGTTCACTGATTGATTTCTTTTCTGTGCACACATCCACACGCAGTGGTCTTCAAACTTGTACTGATCCTTTTTTAACATGACACTTATTGTCACCCAAAATTATTTTGACAAGTGACAATTCTCATACATCGGTGAGGGGACAATGGCATGAAAAGGATTCAAAGGAAATATGCTTCTACATAACTAAAAAAATAAAAAATCACATAGCATGATCTAAAAATATATAAATCACATTATATGAACTAAAAAATAAATAAATCACATTATGTGAACAAAAAATAAATAAATCACAAAATGTGAACTAAAAAATAAATAAATCACATAATGTGAACTAAAAATAAATAAATCACAAAATGTGAACAAAAAAATCAATAAATCACATTATGTGAACTAAACTTAATAAATCACATAATATGAAATAAACTAACCCATTAAATAAACTTTTACTTAATAAGAAAAATTAACAAAAATTATTATATACTTGCATTTGCAAATATACAAATGTCAGTCAGTCAAATACAATAAATATAGTTGCCATAATCGCCTTATTAAGTTCCTCTAATTTCTGAATAAAATAAAATAAAATAAAATAAATAAAATATTTAAATCTTAACAATACGAAATTGAAATACAAAAGAATCTGAATTTTGTATGAAAGAATGTAGGTAATTTGACTTGAAAATTATTTTAAACAAAATATAGGATTGTTTGATAGCAGATTTACCAGAATAATAGCTTTTATTAAAATTACCAAAGAAGAATAAAAATCTAACTGTAGAAGATAGGTATCCTGTTTTTAACATATTTATTTACTGATGTGCACTTTCAAATGAAAGTCACTCTAAATAAAAGTAACTAATATATTATAAAAATATTACATGTTATTTACATGTAATATATTTTTAATCAATACCGTATTCAGAATCCCCCATCAAAATATGCTTCATAAACGACAAATCGTATTCAGCATGCCCCATCAAAATATGCTTCATATACAACATATCGTATTCAGTATCCCCCATCAAAATATGCTTCATAAACGACAAATCGTATTCAGCATCCCCCATAAAAATATGCTTCATATACAACATATCGTATTCAGTATCCCCCATCAAAATATGCTTCATAAACGACAAATCGAATTCAGTATCCACCATCAAAATATGCTTTATAAACAACATATCGTATTCAGTATCCCCCATCAAAATATGCTTCATAAACGACAAATCGTATTCAGCATCCCCCATCAAAATATGCTTCATAAACGACAAATCGTATTCAGCATCCCCCATCAAAATATGCTTCATAAACGACAAATCGTATTCAGCATCCCCCATCAAAATATGCTTCATATACAACATATCGTATTCAGTATCCCCCATCAAAATATGCTTCATAAACGACAAATCGTATTCAGCATCCCCCATCAAAATATGCTTCATAAACGACAAATCGTATTCAGCATCCCCCATCAAAATATGCTTCATAAACGACAAATCGTATTCAGCATCCCCCATTAAAATATGCTTCATAAACGACAAATCGTATTCAGCATCCCCCATCAAAATATGCTTCATAAACGACAAATCGTATTCAGTATCCACCATCAAAATATACTTTATAAACAACATATTATCATAAAAAATATGTTAATATAATCACTCAAATCCTATTCCTCAAATTGTGACTATACATAAACATAGTAAATGGTATAAAGATAACAACAAGAACAAATAAGAATAATAACATTTGGTTAAGTATTTAGTATCCAAAATACATTACCTACCTATACATACTACAACCTGACTGTGGTGTAGGTATATAGGTAGTATGGTATGCAATATATAAATGTATATGAATATAAAAATAACACGGCTACATCACCTGTGTAAATTGCACAATGCATTCCATACACATTATCAGTCAATTGTCGATTATTTACAAACAGACGGACGCACACACACACACATATATGTACATGTGTATACAGCCTACTCACAATTGTATATATTATATGCATATGTACCAGGAATACACTTGAACAATAATTGAAATGGTTCTTCTTATTATCAAGTCTGTGTCCAATATATTATAATATGAGTATGGTAAATAAATCCACCATTTTTGTTGACATCTCTCCGTTGGTTCAACCATATTTTAGCAGGTACTTCATTTTAACGTCAATTCTTGTATCGCATTACGAATTCATTTAATTTACTTTAAATTAAATATTTTTTACTTACAGATATTGGGACACTTGCGGGCTTATTACTATTTAGAATTTTTTTCACAGATAGGTAAATTAAAAAGAGTGTAGGTATTACAGGAAACTGTAAAAAAAACCAAAGGTAAACATTGAAAATTTAAAGTCGTACCTATCAGCGATTTCCGGTGTAATTTATTTTAAATGATTCTCTGGATTGGAAATACCGGTTAGTTGGAAGAAATTTTTCTTGATTGAAAATACCGGTTAGTTGGAAGAAATATCTCTGTACTGAAAATTCCGGTTAGTTGGAAGAAATTTCCTTGGATTAGAAATACCATTTAGTTGGAAGAAATTTCACTGGACGGAAAATACCGGTTAGTTGGAAGAAATTTCTCTGGACCAGAAATACCGGTTAGTTGGAAATAAAATCCTTGGACTAGAAATACCGGTTAGTTGGAAGAAATTTCACTGGACGGAAAATACCGGTTAGTTGGAAGAAATTTCTCTGGACCAGAAATACCGGTTAGTTGGAAGAAATTTCTCTGAACTGGAAATACCGGTCAGATGGTAGAAATTTTTCTGGGCTTGAAATACCGGATAGTTAGAAGAAATTTTCATTTGCCAATTAAATCGCCACTTACACAGAATGTAAGATAAAATTAAATGAATCTTTCTTTCTTTTTCGTGTCCTGCTAAGCTCTACCACTCCAATAAGCAGCGACTGACATCGCGTTGTCATTTGTCATAATCAGATCCCCAGGACTACAGACCACTCCCATCAGTGGGCACATCAGCAAGTGGCTGTCATCCTGGGTTGCGCCGCATTCGCATCGGGTGTCATCTGATGCAGACAGGTACCCTCACAGTATCAGTTTTTTTTTACATCTAGTGACGCCAACCCTGAGTCTATTGAGGGTCTTCCATAGAGCGTATGGTAAGTGCTCTCCAACTCCGATACTCTCATTTGGTTCCATCCATGGTGCCGCTCCAGAGTCCAGTCGCCAAAGTGAATAAATTAAATGAATATGTCCGCAGTAGTACACTAACAGCAGTCCGCAGTAGTACACTAACAGCAGTCCGGTTGTAGAATGTTCTTTCGAATTATGTGTTTCCATTTTCTTACAATCCGGGATTTTTAAATACGTAGGTAATAATATTTTCTTGGGCCGATTTCTAACGTGCGCTTCCTCAAAAGTGTATAATGGATTCTAATTCTAATAATTCAAACACAATAATGTAAAAATGGCGAGTTTATTCCCAATCGGCATATTTCTTACAACTCACTAGACTTTCCAATCAATAGTTGTATACTTAGGTTTAAACAAGTGTTATTAATTTGAATGAATCATCAGTTTATTTGGCAATATTTGACAATTGATACGATAAATCCAGAAGAAGAATGCGAAAACATGCGAATTCAGACTCTAAATTGTTATTGAAATTAATATGACTGTATTGAAAACTCCGTGGGTCTGTCTATATTCATAATAGATGTATTGCTTCATCAACAAACACCCAAGTGTCTCATAAGTAAAATTACATTACGAAATAGTCAATAACACCTCAGAATAACTAGGTAAGTAGTTTGATAAATTTGTAGGTAGCAATCAAGATTGTTCTAGAGATGGTCCAAGGAATGAATACACAGCACGTGGAGACTATAGTCCTAGTGACCTCAATTGGTTTGTTGTTTGGAGACCGTCATCAGAGGTGAGATGAGAGGAATTTGGCTAATTGACTAAAGGTTCAAAACCATTTGAGATATCATTTAATTGTTTTGAACGTCACAAACCATAACCATTGACTTCTTATCTTAAAGCAACGGATATTCCTATCAACGGAGTGATCTAAATTTAATATAAAATGCTCTGATTGCTTCATAATATTGTAAAGATAGTTTTTAATTTCACTTTTTGGTACATTTATACAGGGTAAGTTTTCAACGGAGCTCAAAGTAAGCTTGTGTGGTATAAATAAATTGTATCTTTCCGGAATGTAGGAAAACATTCAGTAGATTGACTATAAGCAAAAACACTTTGTTTTCATTATATTTCGTCGATGGCTTTTTCGTCCCAGAGGTGGGGCCCAGAAAACCAGGTAGACCATTGGCCACCTGGATGTCCACAATAACCGGAATTCTCAAGGAGGTATGGTTTCGTTTTGGAGGACGCGGAAGACAGAAGGAGTTGGAGGATGAGGACTAGGTGATCCGACTCCAAATAAATAGGACAAAGGCTAGGGTAAAAATAGATATTTCGTCTTGAGGATAATATCAGGACTAAATCTATCGACATATTTCAATAAATATGAAGAATCAAAACAAAATATCCCTGCTTATATTGATTCTTAAATATATTCTACCAGAAAAATAATCATTAAAAAATTTAATATTTTTTTTAATTGCACAAACGTAAACATTTGATTTTTTCCCTGTAAGGAGTCAAATGATATTTTTATCGATAAAATTATCATCTCAATAGAAACGAAGTTGGGATATTATAGAAGAAGTTGCGCAAGCGCATAAAGTGATCACGTAAACCAGCCGATGACAGGTCGTAAGCCTGTAGGTGCCTTGAGTTCCTGGTTCTTCTATAATATCCCAACTTTGTCTCTATTGAGATGATAAAAAGTTTGTCAATAAAAATATCATAAAAATTATTTTTGGTAGCTTGTAATTAAGATAACTCAGTTTAACATTTGTTTTATTATGTAAATATAATATATTGTTCATATTCGAAGTGAAATCAGTCAAATAATTCACATACCCAATTTCACTACAGATTTAAATAGTTAATTTAAGGAAAGTATTGGAAATGAAACATAATTTTGGTTATGTTTATTGTTCATATTATTATTAGGAGCTGCTACACTATGATACACTACGTATAGTTAAGTATGACATGTAGTCATAAAGAAAATAGCTTCGAAATACATAAGTTGAAGCAGGTAATTCGTAATTCTAAAAAAAATTGACCTATAAATTTGAATCAACACGGTAACGTGATACATCCAATTGTGTTGTTAGTTTTTTCTTTATTGTATGAAATAGAAGCGTCAAGTTGTGTCCTAAAATACGTCCTGACATTTCCATCCTGTTCTCTATTTCCTCATTAGTAGGTATCATATTCCATTCTTGTACCTACCAACTATCACCAGACAGACATATGTTGTAACAACAGCTATTGTTGGATGCTCTTCATGTTGTTTCATATTTTAGTTCCTCTACATAATCTACATCTGTTTCCGAATTCGTGACAAGTTTTATAACAAAAATATCTATAACAAAAACGTTACAGTCAATTTTTCAACATCTCAGAACAAACTATTTCATACGCTTAACTTGAAAACACTAAGGTTACTATTTCTCATCAGTGTAGAGACAGTCAGAATAAGGATTGTTTCCTTCGAGATGTGGTATTGACTTGCTTCGAATATCATGGACTTCTAGGAGAACCAATGAGTTCATATGAACTACAGATAAAGGATCGCATGTCAAGAATCTGCCTACAGCGCTTGTTTCAGTAGGTATTTTAGACACATTGCCAGAAGGGCACAGGTAACCCTCCATAAACTCGTCATAATGGAGAGTGTAAAGGGATGGAGAAGTGTGGGAGGCCAAGCTTTGAGGAGGACAAGGCCCATCCTGGGGCTATAGACCCACTGATGATAATAATGATGTGAAGCGCAGAAGATCCAGAGGTATAGCTGACCGTCCCAATGGAGTGACCTTGTAAAGTCGACTAGATGATATTCAATCACTGAAGCCCATCAGTCTGCCAAGACTGTCCGAACGTGGAGACAGACTATTCAGCTGGTGATTGAGTCTATTGAGCCTTATCGAGTATGACTCTGACCAAAGTCGAAAAAAATCTAAGTTATTCAACTTTGAAATTAAAATCGTGTGATGTATGTACAAAATATATGTAGGTATTTATGGAAGGTTAGTGATAATATTTAACAAATTTATCGATATGTATGTAGGTACCTATAATATAATATCGGAAATAAAACCACGAACCCGTGATGCCGCACAAAAAGGATGTGATGTGAACCAGTCAGCCACAACACATCCCACAACCAGTGATGGGTAACCATTGTATGTACCTATACAAACTATTATAAATATGAATATAATTAAATATATTCATCAAATACAGAATTATTATTAACTTCAGTCAGTGTCTAATCCCGTGAGTCATGGCTTCGCAATCACTGCTATGTATGTAGGTGAACGAAATCGGTCGAGCCGAGATTCGAACCCGCAGGAAGTAAAAAATAGTATTCGAAGGTTCAGTTTCATCTGTAAAATCTACATCTACCTAAATACAAAATTCATTCATAGAGGGCTTCCTATTGTGTATATTAAAATAAGATAAAAAATACTATTACAGGCACTATTGCGTCGTCTGATTGACTACCTATTCGTAACAACAAAATATTGTTATCTCATTCATTCACTCGAGTATTACAATGGAAGAAATGAGACGCATAATGCAAATACTTTTAGTTAGAAAAATTAAATGACATTTTCAACAAATTGTCGAAAATTTATTTGAATGTAATGAGATTTGTTGATCAATCAATTGTGCAATACGTACTAAATAAAACATTGATTATCAGATTTAACTGTGACATATTATTTAGATGGGTGGTGGCAGAGTGGTTAGTGCGCTGGGTTAGTAATTCAGTGGTCGTAAGTTCGAATCTTGCCACGACCGATTTCGTTCACATAACTATATTTATGCATTCAAGCATTTATGGTTAATTTAGGGAATGTATGACATTTTCATTCTTTTAAAATAAATATTTCAAATAATTTAATAAACTTGATAAAAACAACGTAAGTACCTACCTATTTTTTTTATTAAGCTAACGGAAACATATTAATAAAGGGACTTTTTCGTATACATATATACATGATAGTTGAATAAATATGTTTACTTCATTCCTTATAACCCATCCTAATCATACACATCCTTCCCACAGATATATGTACATACCTACTTATTACAATTTATTCTATTTTTTATAACTGTCATTTTTCTGTACTTTTTGGGATTGGTATGTAATTGGTCTTATTTCTGTAAATCGTTTGTGTATTGTAATTGTTAACATGACTGTTTACTAATCCAAATAAATTAATAAATAAATACTCCCACCAATAACGTTGGGGTCACCAGTTATATCTATAGATTTATATCAAAATTGATTTATTTCAAGTATTTTATTTTAATTTTAAAATTTGATTATTTTTAATTTTGCTGTATTTTCTAATTCACAAAGATATTCTATGCGTAATTACTAGTAGGTACCTAAATGATTTTTTTTTGCTTTATAAAAAAATCTTTCAAGCTTCCGGGTCTGCTTACTAGAATCGCCCAAGGAATGACTGAGGGCAAAAAGACAGTTACATGGACCAGGTGATCAGCGATATGCGCTGTAGCAGCTACCAAGAGTTGAAGAGCTGGAGGAAAACAGAGATTTGTAGAGTGTGCGGTGCAAACCAATCTTACATAGGATCGCAATCCAGAAGAGAAATGTGGAAAGAAAATATCCTTGTGAAAGAACATATTATAATATATCCTCATACATTCCCTTAATTATGTAAGTGTAAATACTTGAGCTATAGGCGAAAGAGATCAATCGTGGGTTCGTTAAGGTGGATTTCGAACTCTGCCATCGACCCATATTCAGTTATTATCGAGTTGTAGGCGTATTTTTTTCAATCGTAATTTGACGAAAAAAAAACAAAATTTAGGAAACAAATAGAATAAAATCTAGTCGAGATAAAATGTAGATTATCAAGATCCCCTATTTAACTGACCGAAAATGTACTATTTGGAAAAATCCTTAAACAAAAAGAGATCAAATATCTAACGTGAAATGAGATAATCCTCCATTTTGTGTGCCCTTCGATAGAGAAATGAAATTGACATTGAGAGAGAAATATATATCCCTCCAGTCAGTGATATTTAATTAAAAGGGAGATTCCTCAATTAATCCCCTTTAATTACAATTATACAAAACAAATACGTCTGACCTTTCACATCTCTCAATTACTCTATCTGTCTCATTAGTAACAGATAATAATCATTAACTTATTTTGATATAAAACAGTTACTAAAGTATATAACTAGCAACTTCACAAATCAAAGAGTAAATCGCCAACAATAAAGATAACCATGTCGTTGGTTACCCCACATTGTGGAATGAGCAGTGATGGTATGAATGAATGAACCACGAGATTAAGAGATGGATCTGTTATATAGCATTAGCTCGATGGAAGGGGACACTTACTGAGAAATACAGGTTTTACATCTAATAGAAAGATGAGGATAATAAGTTAAGTATATCATTTAAGAATTCATAACGCCATACCTAACATTAGAAATATTTTATTTAACTTCTGAATGACACTATTATTGATGACACTCAATGACACTCCATAGCAAATGACAAGTTTTGATGACACTCTATAGCAATGACAATTATTGGTGACACTCTATAGCAATGACAATTGTTTATTACACTCCAAAATGACAAGTATTGATGACACTCCACAACAATGACAATAATTATTGATGACACTCCATAGCAAATGACAATTATTGATGACACTCCATAGCAAATGACAATTATTGATGACTCTCCATACCAAATTACAAATTTTGATGACACTTCATAGTAAAAACAATTATTGATGACACTCCACAACAATGACAATTATTGATGACACTCCATAGCAAATGACAATTATTGATGACACTCCATAGCAAATGATAATTATTGATGACACTCCATAGCAAATGACAATTATTGGTGACAATCCATACCAAATTACAATTATTGATGACACTTCATTGTAAATAACAATTATTGATGATAACAATTATTGACAATTATTGATGACAATCCATGGCAAATGACAAATTAAGAAATATGTTTTAGTTACCGATGTAAAGAAAATGGCTACATAGTTTTAAGTTTCTCTGTATATTTTTTTAGAAATGACCAATATCGGTCAATGGATGACCAACTATACATAGAGTGTGTTCATCAATTGTCAGATACTTTGACAAAAAGAATAATGTGGAACGATCTTCCGAATTCTGTGTTTCCACCTTCGTACAACCCGGGTCTTTTTAAAATCCGAATTAATAAACTCTTTTCTAGATTGCAAACCCCTCCCAACGCTACGTAGTGCGCTTCTTCGGAAGAGCAAAATGGACCTAAATCCTAATAGCTGGTGTCCCCTACATAGACATGTTAAAAAAAATGAAATTTACTTATATCAGTGTGATATTAGAAGTCCTCTCACTGTGATCATCTTTAATATTGAAATTTCCTAGAAACTTACTACCACCATGTGTGTGTAGTTGTGTAGTTAATATGAATAATAGTGAATGAAGCTCAGTTTACATATTTAGTATACCAGTTTAGGTAAAGGTTTAGTGAGATATATAATATGTACCTATACCTAGCTATATTATATTGCTAAAGAGATAATCTTTACGCAACATTCCTCTCTGCGAGAAAGCAAAATCCGGTTTGGCCACAAACCTCGTATGTATCTACATAATATATATATACTTAACTACATGTAAGTATATATACTTAATTATTGTCTACCTTACTATAATACACAATGTCACACACACATACATACACACATACATACATACATAACACACAACAATTTACTTATAATATAATAATTTATAAGTTTTACCCAAAAAAAAAACATCTGTATCCACCAATTCTGAATGTAGTGACTTTTTATGTGAGACTAGGCTGGTGTGTGGTGATGTGTCGCGTTTCTTTTTATAAGGTAATGCACACCCGCATACCTGTCTCCGGCTGCCCCACATTGTGCGATATAAATGAATGGTTGTAAAGGGAGAATAAAAACCGGTTGTAAAGAATAAAGTCTAATATTTTAAAATTAACAATTTAATTGAAACAAATGACTACAATCGGAAGCGCTGTCTAAATGCAAACTACATATATGAATCGGCAGCTCAATGATTATTGTTAACCAAAGTACCTAATGTATATAAAATGTGTGTATGTTAATATTTGATAATGTTGAACTTGTGGTATCTAAAGTAGGTATGTATATACTTAAGTGAGTAGATTATGAACAACATAGGTAATATTTTCACTTTTGCTTAGCAAAACCATAATGGCAATGTGTACAGGTTTCACTGACCGCACAATTGTCATAGATCAAGTGAGTGAGTGTGTGCAGAGTCTATCTATCATAGATACATACCATAGATAAATACATAGATAGATAGATGGGTAATGAGTAAGTACCCACCTGAATATTCACTGTTATTACATAGAAAAGGAAACCACATCGTAAAACAAGTCACAAGAGAAAAACGCAAACCACAAAATGACAATCGAGACAGAATGACACTTTCAATGATCGCTTACTCATATTTTTTGTCGTTTGTGTACACACACGTGTCTCATATTTTTATTGTTTTTTTTTATAAATAAATAACACAAAAAATTTAAACATAATGATTTTATGAGTATTCTTTGTTAAAAAACATATTCAATAGACTATTTATGAGTACCTATTCTATGTTTAAAAAACATATTCGATAGAGTATTTATGAGTACCTACCTATTCTATGTTTAAAAAACATATTCAATAGTGAATTTATGAGTATTCTAAGTTTAAAAAACATATTCAATAGTGAATTTATGAGTAGATATTCTATGTATAAAAACATATTCAATAGAGTATTTATGAGTATTCTATGTTTAAAAAACATATTCAATAGTGAATTTATGAGTAGATATTCTATGTATAAAAAACATATTCAATAGTGAATTTATTAGTATTCTATGTTTAAAAAACATATTCAATAGTGAATTTATGAGTATTCTATGTTTAAAAAACATATTCAATAGTGAATTTATTAGTATTCTATGTTTAAAAAACATATTCAATAGTGAATTTATGAGTATTCTATGTTTAAAAAACATATTCAATAGACTATTTATGAGTACCTATTCTATGTTTAAAAAACATATTCGATAGAGTATTTATGAGTACCTACCTATTCTATGTTTAAAAAACATATTCAATAGTGAATTTATGAGTATTCTAAGTTTAAAAAACATATTCAATAGTGAATTTATGAGTAGATATTCTATGTATAAAAACATATTCAATAGAGTATTTATGAGTATTCTATGTTTAAAAAACATATTCAATAGTGAATTTATGAGTAGATATTCTATGTATAAAAAACATATTCAATAGTGAATTTATTAGTATTCTATGTTTAAAAAACATATTCAATAGTGAATTTATGAGTATTCTATGTTTAAAAAACATATTCAATAGTGAATTTATTAGTATTCTATGTTTAAAAAACATATTCAATAGTGAATTTATGAGTATTCTATGTTTAAAAAACATATTCAATAGACTATTTATGAGTACCTATTCTATGTTTAAAAAACATATTCGATAGAGTATTTATGAGTACCTACCTATTCTATGTTTAAAAAACATATTCAATAGTGAATTTATGAGTATTCTAAGTTTAAAAAACATATTCAATAGTGAATTTATGAGTAGATATTCTATGTATAAAAACATATTCAATAGAGTATTTATGAGTATTCTATGTTTAAAAAACATATTCAATAGTGAATTTATGAGTAGATATTCTATGTATAAAAAACATATTCAATAGTGAATTTATTAGTATTCTATGTTTAAAAAACATATTCAATAGTGAATTTATGAGTATTCTATGTTTAAAAAACATATTCAATAGTGAATTTATTAGTATTCTATGTTTAAAAAACATATTCAATAGTGAATTTATGAGTATTCTATGTTTAAAAAACATATTCAATAGACTATTTATGAGTACCTATTCTATGTTTAAAAAACATATTCGATAGAGTATTTATGAGTACCTACCTATTCTATGTTTAAAAAACATATTCAATAGTGAATTTATGAGTATTCTAAGTTTAAAAAACATATTCAATAGTGAATTTATGAGTAGATATTCTATGTATAAAAACATATTCAATAGAGTATTTATGAGTATTCTATGTTTAAAAAACATATTCAATAGTGAATTTATGAGTAGATATTCTATGTATAAAAAACATATTCAATAGTGAATTTATTAGTATTCTATGTTTAAAAAACATATTCAATAGTGAATTTATGAGTATTCTATGTTTAAAAAACATATTCAATAGTGAATTTATTAGTATTCTATGTTTAAAAAACATATTCAATAGTGAATTTATGAGTATTCTATGTTTAAAAAACATATTCAATAGTGAATTTATGAGTAGATATTCTATGTATAAAAAACATATTCAATAGTGAATTTATGAGTATTCTATGTTTAAAAAACATATTCAATAGTAAATTTATGAGTAGATATTCTATGTTTAAATAACATATTCGATAGTGAATTTATGAGTAGATATTCTATGTTTAAATAACATATTCGATAGTGAATTTATGAGTAGATATTCTATGTATAAAAAACATATTCAATAGTGAATTTATGAGTATTCTATGTTTAAAAAACATATTTATAATTAAATCATAGTGACCCCAAGATCGGGAAACTTAAAATTTGATTTTTTTTTTAAATTGGTAAAAAGGCACATCACTTTCATAAAATGGCATTGAAGAATTATCAAGTTTTCATAAAAAAATATTTAAATAAAAAATAATTTAACAAACTCATTTCATGAAAATACTGAAAATTTTCCATACAAAGTTTGAATACTTTATAGAATGACTTGTTAGTGAGGAGTTAAGCGTTGGCCACAACCCACTCGTTTATCATAGATCAGGTCCAATGACTTTTCAAACTTAAATATTTAATTCATTATGGTCGAATTTTTTTATCTCCGCCCCATCACTAGTTATAATAAATCCAACAATTGAAAACATCAAAAGAAAAACAAACACAATACATACATATATAATAAAGAATAATCTAAAAAGTAAACAATTGAGACAAAAGATCAGAAACTTCAAAGAAAAAAAAACAGATTACAATAGCTAAACAAGAATATTGTTTGATACAAAAAAATATCTTAAATGTTAAAGTAAAAACAACAATCACGGATTTTGTTTATAAAACATCTCATTCATAATTATATCAGCAATTACAGTTGAAAGCAGAAAGTAGGTAAACTAAATAACCAAGTAAAAATAATATTTGAAAACATTCAGATGGTTTTAAAAATAAGTCATTGTTGTTAGCGAAGAACTGTTAAAATATGTTTCAGTTAGATAAACTCGGTTCCACTTCAGTGAGATCAGATACACACTAGTGGGTATAGCAGTAATGGAGTACAATGTATTATTATTTGAAAGATTATTAGTCTTATTACTACGTAAGATTGGCCTGGATTGGGCATGTCGTCAAATCGGGAGAATAAAGAACCACATAACGCATCCTGCAAAATAACCATGTGGGCAGGAGACCTCTGGGAAGACCTAGACAGAGATTGATGGATATTGTCACACACGAACTGAATTTGTTGAATTGCTGCTGACAGTAAGGTTTGGAAATCCATTTTTCAGGAGGAAATATTTTGACTTCAAATGGAATCAGACGGTAGCCCGTACAATTTCGTTTGAAGTCAAAAGTAAGCCAACTGAACAGACCTTAAAATTTGTATTACATATTGAATTGTATTTAACTGTCTTAATCATAGGTCATTATATTTTATTTTTATTTTGTATAGCTTCACGGGCTGATAACAGGTACTGTGTAAAATACAAATGTACTGTGTAAATTTAAGATGCATCAAACAACAAGTTGCCACATTATGGAGTCGTGTCTTCACATTTATATTATATTTATCGTCTCACAGATCCAAAGCGAAAACAATTAAAAGTGTGTCTCCACCGGAAATCGAACCAGGAACCTTTGGCTCAGAAGTCAGACATCTAAATGAAACGATGTAACAAATCATTATATCATCGCAATTACAAATGTAACTGCATATATGTATGTCTATTATGTAAATTAATGAATAATATGACAGAGCGCAAGTGCCAAAGCAGATTTGCAAAATATCGTTCCGGCATTTGATGTTGATGATGAACCACGTTATGGAAGACTAGATGAATCTGATGAAGACAAAATAAAGGCATTAATTGATGTAAATGACATCAAATTCCCAATATATTATGAAATGAACCAACCAATACTTGGCATCTCCTAATAATATAACATGATACTGTTTCATGATGACACGAAGATACAAGTTGTAGAAGGTTCTCTCTTATTAGATGCCAATAGGTAGATGTTACCTACCTTCAACAGTGTGCGCAGTACCGTGACCAGAATGCACGAAAGTTAACACGAGTGACTTTTGAAGTTCAACGGTTCTTTGTTTAGAGTTCAAGACGATCTTGTCCTCCCCGCTCCCCGCTCTGCAAACTCCACCACACCCGACTCGCTAAACTTCTTTGGACAGACTTAACTTGCGCAACACTAGATACTACCTATAATACCAATCTACCGTCTTACCTATTATATCTACATCATAGACTTGTGTCTCACAATTACTTGTTTTATAAGCCCGTTTGTTGTTTTATTTACGCCTAAAACGGTTTTTATATTTATAAAGTAAGTACCTTTGTCTACTTTCATTGCTTTATTTAATAAAAATAAAGTTACTAAGCCCCATTTACCACGATACGTTGTTTCTATGTTAGGCCTTATTATACACTACAGGCCAACAAGTACATTTTGAACATCTTTTCCCCAGATTCCTCAAAAGATACGTCTTGACAGTCTTGACTACTGTCTCAAGAATACATCAAGCCGTTTGGATTCTGTGCTGGCGTCCTGGGTTCGACCCTCAACAGAGGAATTTTTTTTATGAAATTGCAAGTTGCAAGTGTTTATTGTTATTAGTACCTATTATTTGTTTAAAAAATAATATTTTTAAGATTCTTTTAGGAAAGTTTATGCTGAATTTTAAAATTGTGCAACGAACATTCACTAGAGAAATATTGAAAATACTTTTGATTTTTTTAAACACACTGCTTAACATATTTAGAAAATGGATTTCAAATTGTGGTTTAGATTTATATTATGTCCTCGTGCCTAAGTTTATTGATCCTCGAACAACAAACCGGAATTATATATTTAGCAAGTAACAAAAGTAGGTAACTACACTAAAGTAAGAAACTGCGCCGTAAATCGATATTCATTGGCTATCGAACAATGACCTCACATAATGGTGATAAGAGAGTTTACCTGTCCAATAGGTATCTACCTGTGTTAGGTATGCGGATAACAATAATCTGATACCAGATACAATACAAGAGAACAATACCACCGTCTCAACAAATAACATGTTAAGATTGCTTTGTAGAACTTTGAAAAATCAACTGGGTACCTACTTTATATCAAATAATTATGTGGAAATTAAATGCAACATGGACATTTTCAAACAGTTACCCTAACTATTCTAGGGTTTGTTGTATATAAAGTCGACGGCTGTCAAAAGTTCAGAAAAATACTATTTTACTACTCATGTATGAAAGTGCTGGAAATGTGTGAGAATTTTTCAAAGCAGCTTTACAATATAGCATGCTATTATAATAATTAAAATAGCATGCCACTTAATTGAAAATCTCCCATAACATTTAATATTATTTGCGAAAGGATAAGGATAATATTATTGAAGTATAAAGTTATAAAATCGATTAGGTAAGAACGTCGTAATTTAGTGTGTCGTAAATTTGGTCAGTGAGTTACTAAATTATTTTGGGTTAAAAATAATCTTTCGTCCCTCGTATACAACACATTGGTATAAAATAAAGGGCAGGAAGGGGTGTGAGGGAAGATTACATAAACCACATTGAAGGACAGGTGGGGGGGGTAGGAGGAGATTCAGTACCTACTATTATAATACTCTCCAACACGCAAATGTGGCTGAATCCATAATCACTTCAAATATTTATTTACTGCGGATTTTGTTGCTGCCACAACTTTACCTGCTTCCGCAAATGACCATTCTAATAACCAGTTGAGGTTTATAATATGTATGAATTGTTTAAGGGTTAGAATTCCACTCAGACGACCCAGCTCATTTTCATTTCATAATACCATTATAAGGTATTATCCGAACAAACAAAAGCTGTACTTATTTTCTTTTTCATCGTCGTGTGTTAGGTCATTTAACCTGTTTGTGAAGGTGGACTATCCTGGGAGGAGAAAATCCAACTGTCCTTCCAATCTATTCGCAGGTCTTCCGGGTAGTATTTTACTTTTGGATATTTCTGTCTTCATAATTTTACGATTCTATTGTCGTCCATGCGTTCGACGTGGTCTCTTTAGAAGCGTCTTCTGCTACGTACCCATTTGCTGTCTTCAACACAGCATATAGATCTTGTATCGTAATAGTACAAAAACTTTCGAGTTGAACGTATAGAAGCAGGATTCAAACTCTATGTAAGCGATGTACAACAAATTAATGATAATGATTCAAATTTATGTAAGCAAAATCTTCTCCAAGTCGCTCTTGCTTGATTGTTATTTTCTTTTATTGCAATGGAAAACCAACAATATGTACCTACATACAAAAAATAAGATACAAAAGAAAACAATAATTAAAACATATGTACACCAGTTACAGGTTTTCACGTGTTAACAAAACATAAATAATAAAATAAGCTAATTGTCAAAAGTTGGAAACTTAACATAAACAAAAAGGATAAAAATAAAAGTATGTAATATAATAATTTGGATGATTTATATAGCGCCGTTTTCGTGAATATCTCACCTCAACGGCGCTGAGGAGAAAGAAACATCTGCGAATCGAAGAAATTGAAGATTTTGTGAAACAATGAAGTCTTAAGTACATTGACAATGGCGCAAATACTTGGCTCTAAGTGGCTTCTGTAATCATATACCTACTACCACTAAGTTATCGTTAAAACCATTAATCTTATTATGTCCTAAGTAATTTACTAAAGGCCCTAAGACTCCACGTATGTCATAGGGCAATTTATTCCACCTTATAGGTCCGTTAACACTGGAACCACAATCGAAGGCAGTAAGCCGCTTTATTGGCTTTATCCTTCTTCTTCTTCTTCGATGTTGATTAATCCCAATGTTAAATGTCTATATAAAACTGTAACAAAATTCTTGACAAAATCATAAAAAAATAAGAATTTTTGTCATTGTCGTTATAACTGAGAAGTCATCATTTCCCACCGTGTAAAGATTGCTATTGTCGTTATATGTAACTGAGAAGTCATCATTTCCCACCGTGTAAAGATTGCTATCTCAGAAAGGTTGGTAGACAAATGATTACATGCAATGTTACGCTTGTGCTCAGGTTAAGTTACCACTGCAATTAACGTCATAAAGACATGTCTATCCAGTAAAAGAAAACAAAGAAAAAGACAATATCATGGTTAAATATAGACAATAATAATTAGTGTAGATCTGACAAAATTGTAACGGTGGGAGAATGAAGTTTACTGTTAACGGTGAAGTCGTGTACAACTTATGCTATGGCTGGTTTTGTATGGAATGGTGTGCTTTTCTTTCACATTTGTTGAACTTTAGTTAAAAAAAACTTGAAATGAACTCAAGATTGATGGTGCTCGTGAGCAATGCACAATTTATACATGACATATACAATCCACTATAGAAAGCATGCCATTATAGAAAATCACCTTGGCATTTTGTTAAGTTCCGTTCCAGAGTCCTGAGATAGATTCCCACCCCGAGTGTAAAAAAAATATTTGAGAACTAGATATTCTTTTTTATTTATCTTAGTTATATAAATTTATTCACATAGGTAAGTACTCAATATTAAAATTTTAAAACAATAAAGAACAAAATAACAACGTTGATACACTCTTGATAGAGCTTCTAACTCGAGTTTGAGAGATGAGCATCGTACTAACATATTACCTACTTACATAATATTTATACACACGAAAAATTCAACTTATAAAATCATGTAATAATAAATTTGGATTATTTTTATAGCGCCGTTTTTGTGATAACCTCACCTCAAGGGCGCTTTGAATATATTAGGGGTTATTGTAAGACTCGCGGAAGAAGTGAGTTTTTAGGTGTTTCCTTAATAGTGCTAAGTTGTCGATTTGCCTCAGTTCAGGTGGTAGTTTATTCCACGAGGCTGGTCCGGCCCGAAGCACGATCACCGAAGGATGAAGTGTTGACTCTATTTATTTCAGTCAACTTGCCAATCACGGATGTGGTGGCTGACCGAAGTGTTTGTTGTCGCTCGTTTACGGTGAGAGGGATGCAGAAGTCTGAAAGATACGTGGGAGCCATGCCATGGGTCGCTTTGAAAGTCAACAAACATAATTTGTACTTGATTCTCTCTGGCACTTTTAGCCAGTGAAGATTTCGTAGATGGTGGGATATGTGTGAGAATTTCGCGGCTCAGGTGATTAGCCTAGCAGCAGCGTTGAAGACGGATTGAAGTTTGTTTAGCTCCAGCTTTGGAAGGTTTGCGTAGATACCATTGCAGTAGTCCAGGCGGGAAATAACGAATGCGTTTACTAGAGATTTCGTTGCTTCCGTAGGTATATTTCGTCTGATAGATTTTATTCGTCGTAAGTGGTAGAAAGCAGAGGATGTTGTGCTGTTTATCTGTTTTTTGAGACTAAGACTGGAGTCAATATGTACTCCCAGAAGTTTTACGGTGGACTTAGGAATAATGTCGGTGTCTGCAACAGAGACAGAGGTGTTGTCTATGTAATGCTGCTGGCGGTGTGTGGCCATCCAGAGAAATTCGGTCTTAGTTGGATTTAGTTTTAGTTTATTTGAAGACATCCACCGCTCTATCTCTTCGATGCAAAGACAAATTTTGTCTTTTAGAAGGCATGACTCACTCGGAGTTGAATGCTGTCAGTCATCGGCGTAGCAGTGTGCAAGTAGATTATGCGATTTAACTATGTTAAAAATGTCCTTTGTGTAAAGTGTGAATAGTAACGGGCCAAGCACAGAACCCTGGGGAACTCCTGTCGTCACTTTTTTAGGGAAAGACTGTTCTTTATTTATTATTATGGTTTGAGAACGGTTTTGTAAATAAGATTGCAACCACGAGTGGGCTGTTCCGTGAATGCCATAGGATATGTTCAGTCTGTTTAAGAGAAATTGATGGTCGACTGTGTCAAAAGCCGCGCTCATATCCAGAAATGAAAGAAGAACTAGTTTGCCTGTTTTTGTTGCAAGGATTATATCTGAAAGTAATCGAAGGAGACCCGTTTCTGTGGAGTGATACTTTCTATATGCTGATTGGTGGGTAGTGAACATGTTTTGTGATTCAATGAAATAGTTAATACGTGAAGCGACGATTTTCTCTAGTAGTTTCGACAAGAAAGATAGGTTAGATACTGGTCTGTAGTTGTTCAAATCACAAGGGTCCAGAGATGGCTTTTTCAGTATGGGAGTGACTAAGGCCTTCTTGAAGAGGTTTGGTACTACGCCTGAATTCAAGGAGATGTTAAACATCATGGAGATAAAAGGAGACAGTTCGTGAGAGCACTTTTTGAGGAGCCATGTCGGAATGGGGTCGAGAGAGCAGTTTTTGGCTATTGAGTTTTTGATTAGTTTTGCTAAAAATAATATGAATTTATAAAGCTATTTAATTTCTTTAATTTGTGCTCTGATGCATGTGGGCATGTCACTGAAAAGTAATAATCCCCTATACGACAGTAATTTCTGTGATGCATTTGTATTTTTCTTTGGTATATTGATTTTGAATTTTCTTCTAGTTTAGTATGGTGAACCTACTAAAAAAATCAGGGGGGCAAGTCTGATCAAGCAATGAAATCAAAACTCTCATAATAACCTATATCATAGATATAATTATCATATGGAGTTCTATAATATATTAAGACATCATGAGGGTTTTGATTTCACAGTTTGTCCGGACTTGCCCCCCTGGATAGTTCTGTCTGTAAGCATATTTAGTTGCAATAATTTTTTGATATTTGTATAAATTCCATTAACATGATTTTAATTCTAGATTTTTGTATAGGTAATATAAGATTTTAAATCAGAATTTCATTATTTAAAAGCAGAGGAGGAGAGCTTTATTTAAAACTATTCAACTTGTTAGTTGGAAGAAACTTCCGTTCGGCAGTAAAATTACCACTTGCAGAGGGTGTAAGGAAGGGTTAATTGATATTATAAAATATATCCCACGCGATAACACAACTTTAGTCATAACAAATTAATTATTTCTCTCTTTACTAAAAATAAACAAACAAGAGGTACCTACATTTGGTTGACGTTACATAGTTGTGTGCAAAATATCCACATCCTGACATTAGTCAGCTACATACTGTGATATGGGAGATACATATGTAGAGAATATTATGATAATGATGTAGGAAGGAGTGTAATTAACAGGGAGGTGGAAATATTTAATTACAAAATTTCCCATCATATTTTGTACAGTATTAAATTATTATATTTCATATTATAACTAATTACCCAATCTAATGTTACATCGGCCATTTTGCATATGACCAAACGAGGTCTGGTGCCGAGAAGTGGGAAATATTGGGGTACCTTATTGTCAATCGAGATACCTGATTATCCAACATTATTCTTCACGGAGCGTCGTAGGAATTGGGTGAAAGCCGAGGAACCTATTGTACATGTCATGCTCAGCATTGAAATATTTCATCTCTTTGTTTTTTACTAATTCTGAAAAAACTATGTAGTGGACGCACTGCCACAAACGAATCCGTTTGATACATGGAGTAAGGAATATATTCATTGTTCATTGTTCCGTGGTTTGATACATGAAGAGTATGTTCCGTGGTTTGATACATGAAGAGTATGTTCCGTGGTTTGATACATGAAGAGTATGTTCCGTGGTTTGATACATGAAGAGTATGTTCCGTGGTTTGATACATGAAGAGTATGTTCCGTGGTTTGATACATGAAGAGTATGTTCCGTGGTTTGATACAAGAAGTATGTTCCGTGGTTTGATACAAGAAGTATGTTCCGTGGTTTGATACAAGAAGTATGTTCCGTGGTTTGATACAAGAAGTATGTTCCGTGGTTTGATACAAGAAGTATGTTCCGTGGTTTGATACAAGAAGTATGTTCCGTGGTTTGATACAAGAAGTATGTTCCGTGGTTTGATACAAAAAGTATGTTCCGTGGTTTGATAAAATCCGCCCAATGTCGATCTATGGACGCTGGACGCTTATTTTCATCTAAGCTCATTACACAAGTTCATGCTATTTATTTATTAAAATAAAATTACAAAGGAAATATACAAAAGATAACTGCTTCACTAGAGAAAGTATATAACGAAGGTACCTACCTATTACACGTAAAGTCTATATATGTAGTTACTACAACATAATATTGCACATACATAGGTAAGTACATATTATACAAAAAATACAATATGCAAAAGAAAACCACGTGTAAAATTATTATTGTTGAAACATTTATGATAAAAGATATCATCGTTAAAAATCCAAATGATTCGTATCCTTTCATATTGACTATTTATGTATATTGAAAATATTACGTCAGCAAACCAACAACCTCAAGTCAGCAAACCAACAACCTCAAGTCAGCAAACCAACAACCTCAAGTCAGCAAACCAACAACCTCAAGTCAGCAAACCAACAACCTCAAGTCAGCAAACCAACAACCTCAAGTCAGCAAACCAACAACCTCAAGTCAGCAAACCTTCAACCTCAAGTCAGCAAACCTTCAACCTCAAGTCAGCAAACCTTCAACCTCAAGTCAGCAAACCTTCAACCTCAAGTCAGCAAACCTTCAACCTCAAGTCAGCAAACCTTTAACCGATCGTTATTTTCTTTGTTGAATACGACATCAAAGACAGGAAGTAAGTACTAATACAACATGACGGTACCTTACAAAAGAAAAAAAAAAACCTTCCTATCTATATTTCACACCAAAATACAATAAATATCAGCGATTAAGTAATATGACGAATGTTCGTAAGAAGTTCGAAGATAAAAAACTGAAAAATAATGTGTATCAAGATAGAAAATGTGGGGTTCGGTTCTCTTTGCCTATCCCATGAGGAACATGGTGTGATGGTGTGTATGTATGTAGTTATATAATATTTCATACAATTAAAGTGTTATACAGATTGAAAACGCCTTTGGAAATTGAAGAATTAGATGAATTTTTCTCATGAGCGATGAAACTTATGTGTGGTGTGGGATCACCTTTAAAGCACTCTCTACCTATTAAAATCGAATAATATGATAAAGAATTACTATTGCTCAAGTGAAAATTGAAGAGTTTGATAATTTTGTCATGGATCCCATAGTCAGATTTTCGAAATCGGTAAAAAGTAACAAGGATGAATATACCTACATAAAAAAATAACATCGAATTGATAACCTCTCTGCTTCTGGAAGTCGGTTCAAAATAAATCAAAGGAACCAAGAAAGAAGAAATAATAACGAATCATAAAATAAATATAAATATTTAATTAAAATTTATTTATCTATAAGTAAGTATTGTAATGTGATTAAATGAAGTACCTAAGTATAACAAATAAAAATGAGGATATTATACGAGAATTTGTGATTGAAAGAGATTTCGTAAGTAATATGTTTAACCACATAAAAATAATGAGTTTTGACCATCTTACAAAAAAGTACCTACCTATATAAGGCTGATAAAAGAGGAACGGAAAATAGAGATCGGCCAAAGAAAAGTTGGCATGATAACATAAATGGAATTTTAAAGGTTGCAGACGTTAGAAATAAGAATAATAGAAGAGCGTTTGTGAACGTGAATGAAGTGAAAAATGCATGTAAAGAGAGAGGATTCTCTCTGCCTACTCTG